>VZTL01034591.1:8737-23721 GCA_013400535.1 Scopus umbretta | reverse complement strand
AAAAAAAAAGAAAGAAAAGAGTGTTTCTGCAAAGTTTCAAGAAAACTCAAATTATTTTATTCACAAAAGCAGAAGTCAATAAAAATATAGATATCCTGATCAGTTTTACAGACCATGTTCATTTCTTCTCTCCTTCACTGACAGGCAAAGCATCATGAAAAAAAAAATACTAACAAGCATTTACATCACAAACCATTATTAACACAGATTCATGTATATGAGCCAATGTTCTAAAGTTTTTGCATATAATTATAAATACAAAAAAAATTACAGCTCCAACAAAACATTCCAAGAAAAACAGCTTTCTTGTTTTTTCCTTTTTGTTTCTGTGCCGTACTATTTTTCAGTGGTGAAAAGAATATGTGCTGTCTCACTGGCATTTAACAAATAGTTTCTGGTTTAAACCGAAATTTAGCATGAGCTCACTGCACTCAGTGATTTCTTTGAATTCCAAACCCCTTTGCAGATCAAATTAGGATGCTTGTGCTAGATTGCTCAGGTGATGAAAAAAAAAAAACACCAAAAAACCAAACCTGTCCACATTGCTACCAGTAGCATCAGAAAGCTGGTTTTGGTTTTTGGTTTTGTTTTGTTGTTTTGTTTTTTTTTTTAATTACGTAGTACCCCACACGAAGATCACTGAAGATATCCTTGTTTTTCAGATCAAACTTCTGTCAGCTCAGTGTTTACACATGAAACTGGAGCCAAATCTTGCCTCTTTTGTAGACATAAATTCCCCCTAGAAATCACAAATGAGTTTTAGACAAGTCTGGCTTTCAGGACCATGATGGAAGAGAACCGAGATTAAGGAACAAGGCCAACCAGTTCTGTTTTGGGGTTGGTTGGTTGTTTTTTTTTGGTTTTTTTAAAGCCAGCTAGTAGGACTAAACCCACATCTGGAAAAATTCTCACCAAGATAAACAGACCAAGTGCTGATTTTATTTTTTTATGCCGCTTTTACGCCTTTTAACTTTGGAGAGATTGAAGAATTTGCGACCTCTTCCATCATAAAGATAAACCTTGACAAAAATGTTAAAACAGGTTACAAAATTATGAAACAAAAATTATTTGAAACCAAAAACCAAACAGAAAATGCTGTCATTTTTCAAAAAGCAAGTACTGAACTAGGAGGACAAAGTGTCCTTCAGGACACTGAAGTACAGAAATTGACTTTAAGGAAGGGTTGTCTTGCACAGAAAACAACTCCAAACCCATAATTATTACTGCTCTAATTCTGGTGATCAAAATCTACAATAATATTTCAGGTTACTTGCATGCAAAGTGCTTCCTGCCTCTGCCTACCTAAACTCTGGGAGCATCACAACAGGGAGAGAGTTCACTCTTCTTCTAAAAAACAGAAAATCCATTTTCATATATGAACAATTTTTGCTACGCAAGAGCTACAAGAGGTCATTTAGACCACCTAGCTCCTCAAGACATGACTAACTATACCTATGCTATTTCTCATACCTTTATCTCCTGTTGCCTAAAATATCCAGCAATAGATCATTGAAAAGCAGGGCCTCGAGCTTCATCATCCTGACTATGGAAAAACAGCTGACAGTCAGAACGGAAAGCACTCCTTGCCAAAGGAAAGCCCTACCCTCTTCTTATTGCAGTCTGGATACTGAAGGTGGCGTAAGCTGTTGCAGCACAGATTTTTCAACTGACTACCTGCAGAATGAAATCTAGGCTACAACCCCACTGACTTGAGTATGTCAGAATTTCATACTTAATGTACAGAATATACAAAACAAGATCACCGAGTACTATGTACTGAAGAAATAAACACAGCAAACTCAAATTCTCTACTGCAGTTTTCTGCAACTGTGTGATTCTTGCAATTACATGACTACACCTATCTGCAACTCACGCTTACCCCCAGCCTACCCTCTCTGCTGAACCTGCCTTCACGGTAACAGACAGGAATAGTGTGCACTGTCTCCTTTTACAAAAGCAGAAAGCGTACATTACCGGTCATGATTACTTGGCATGACTCCAACATAATCTTCAAAATACAAATATTTAATAGAAAAGTTAAATTTTGTTTTACAAAATACAGATACAACACTACCCAATGTAGCAGAATAATGGAACTGAAAAATAACTTCAAAATATTTAAAGCATTAGGTTCTAAAATAAATAATGCTATCTAAAAGAAGTGTCCAGGTTTTGCAACTAGGAGAAGGCAGTTCCACTATTACTGATCTCTTTTTCAACTTCTTTACAAATTCCATAATTTATGTAGAAAAATATAGAAGAAAAGAATTTTGGGATAAAGAATAGGCTGGATATGTAACATTTAACATAAATAAAAAGCCTAAAGCAAAACCAAAAAGAAAACCAATCGTTTTATTTCTGTACATCAAGACTACAAATAGTATTTTAACACTTCCTTTATTACCCAAATTAAGAAATTATACATTTTTATATGGTTACTAGTAAACATCTTAAAACCACTCAGTTTTCCCACATTTAAAAGGATATTGCTGGTTACTGCTTATTAAATATGAAATCCAACAGTTTCCAGTAACAGCAAAATATTTTTTTGCATAAGAGATGAATACAAATTTGATTGTAAATTTTGATGATGTAAAATATAAAATAAAGTTCAGAAGGATGCACTAATGAATCTTACAGCTTGCACTACAATTCCTTTTTTAAATTCACTGCAGTTTGCATACGAATACCCAATGATGTGCCTACTACCAGGGGATCAGGTTCCTTCCGTATGAAAGCAAGTTTTTCCCCAGATATCAAATTATATTAAGCAGCATATTCCCACCTACTTCTCTTAGCAGAAATACTGCAGGCAGATGGACATAAAAGCTGTTTAATCACAAAAAAAAAAAAAATAATTTGACTAATGTCTACAGCACAGATATGATATTTAAGATGGAAAGAAATGACAGGGAAAAGGAATGTGACCACCACAGGCTTCAAATATAAAAGATAAAGCCTGATAACTTTGGTTCAAATAATTTTAATAGTTGTTACATGTATATTTTTCCAAAGTGATGACTTTTGTATGTACTGTGTATGCAATAGGAGTCTGATACATTAAAAAAAAAAAATCTGTACAGGCACAAAAGACAGAAACAGAACAGAGAACACATGGATAGTCACATCCATTCACGACAGTGTTCAAGTGATAATGACGCAGCCAAAGGTTGAACTTCAAATAATGCAAATCCGATTTCTCCAAGATATTTCAGAAGCACAAATGGAATATTACAAACATTTTATCTCAGTGCCTACCGTCTTGAGGGAAGGTAATATAAAACAAAATCAGTTCTGCAACAACTATGATTTGTAAACAATTCTACAGCGTAAGTAAAGATGTTAGGTTATCGGTAATGAGCATTTTCATCCTCTCAGTTCTGGGATATCTGCAAACATCTGCTTCACTTCTATCTAAAAGATTAATTACAGGATGTTAGCCCTGTCTCATCCCAATGCGCTGCATGGTACACAACTTTATTGCCAGTTTGTGAAATTATTTATGTTTCAACAGCACAGAGCCAAAGCTTCATCTTTGGTTAATTTCACTGAGATGTCACTGTCCTTTAAATGTGCTCTTTCTTCGCATAAACACAGAAAACACCCACACTGCACACAGCATTCGTTGTTTTGAATCATAAAGCAGTGTCAATGTAATATTAATTAATGAACGCTAACTAAGAAATGGTGTTTAAAAATGAAACCTATTCGAGGGCATTTGATAAGACACAAAGAGCTGCAGAAATCTAGACAGAATTCCCTTAAAACTGCTTGGGTATGGGTGCTGCTTAGAGAGTAGGCACTGGTTAGTTCCTCTGCAGATCATCCAAATAAGCATCAGTTCGACTCAGCTTAGTTCAAATCCAGCAGCACATTCAATGGCATAAAGAAGCTTGCTTCGCATAAGATTTTCGTCATAAAATTCAGGAAGCTTCAGCAAGTTCATGCAGGTACTGGCAGTAGGCAGCCTGTCTAAATCAGATCCTCCATTGTGAATGCAAAATGCAGGATATAACTCCTGAAAAATGCAACAGAAAAAAAAAAAAAATAAATCGGAAAATACATACAAGCCAAAACCTACCCCATAACAGCTGGCACAGGTTTCTAGGAAATAAATCATTAGGTTAAAACCTGTCACGATGACATACTCAAATGGCATTTTCTTTCATTCCTGGTGGTCCCGAAAGCATTCTTGAATTGTGTAGTGCCCCCCTCTACCTTGCCCCACCAAGTTCCATTAATTTGCAAAACACAAAGCAATTTATTTGGTTCTAAGGAAAAAATAATAATAATTTGTTACTGTTCATACACTCTATTCTGCAAATGTATGATGCTGCAAAACCAGTGAAACATGAAAAAGTTATACAGCAGCATGCAAGAAGTTTTTTGTTGTATTTGGGAGAAGCAACCAAGATTCACAACTTCAGATGCTCCTCACAAAGCCACCCAAATGCCCGTGGATGTTGTTTATTCTGTAGGAACAGGAAAATGATGGGTTCCTGCTACACTGAAGTTTTCCGACGTTGAAATATATGCTGAATACAGAGAACAACAGCACTAGCAGTAATGGAGGTAAATGGAAAAGGATGTTCTGTTGTGCTTCACTGACATATAGTATTCGTCATTACATAACAACATGGCTTCTTCTGAGAATTACACTTTCTGGGTTCTTTTTTTTTTTCTTTCCAGGCAGGGAAGACATTACTTCTGTATACACAAAAATCCCAACAAAGGCAATTTTGGTCTAGATAACGAAGCGATGTGCTATGCCAGTTGCAACATTCTTCTGTTAGAGTTTAGAAGTATTCCAATTTTATGCACAGATTCTACACAAGCATTTACTTGTCATGTTAAAGTGATGCTCTGAGGTGAAAGAGGATGAATGAGTGACCAGATCTAAGAACAAAGTTGAGAAAGTTATAGTACTACATCAAGTTCTTTCTGTGACATTAAAAAAAATATCCCAAATAAACAAGCCATGATCAAACACACCCTTTCAGTGTTTTCTTTCTAGAGATTTAGTTTGTTAGCATACCCCAGATATATAAAATAAACTCAAGTGGATGAGTATCAAGCCACCATTTTCCTTCTACTCACCACAATATACAATGATATTTTCTTTGTTAAAATCGATTGTCTGATACAATGCTAAAGGCATAACTTGCCCTAAAGGGATTTCTGTCTGAACTAGTCTTTCAGCAAGCCTACAAGTTCTGAATTTCAAGATGAACAGTACTAATGACTTCAGTGGACCTGTTCATGTGTAAGATGAAGCAAGTATTTACACTACCATGGTCTAGAACTCTGAATCAAGAGGTACTTTATATTCTCCAAATAAAGGTCAAATTTTATTTAAAGCCATTACACTCAGTGTTTCTTCACAGAGTGATTATAAAGTCCTTCAGCTGTTATTGGGATGATAGTGAGTCTCTAATGATAGAAACTTGTCAAACCCTGATTATTCTTCTGATGTGGTAACTATTGGTCTGAGGAACAGACTTGTAAGACATTTTGTACGTAATATTTAATTGTTTTGATAGTATCTGATTTTTTTTTCCTGAGAAACAGTATAGTGAAAAATATATTTATTTGTTACCTCTAAAGCACTGCTTTTGCTGGCAAGAAAGTATTCATTTTATCAAATACTTGCCTGAGGTAAAACAGTTCTGATTTTAGAAACTGGAAAAAAAAAATCCCAGCTCCAAAGGCAAAAGGTCAATGAGATTCTAAGCTAAATTATTGTTCAAATGGAGGCCTTAAAAGTATTTCATGGCTAAAATGCTGCATTTTTAGTGTTCCTTTCAAAATGCTAATTGAATTCCCCTACTTTAGCTTTAAAAATGGAAAAATGAAGTTCTAAATTGAAATGTCATGCCAAAGGCACCATTTGTTGCATAATTAAATACCATACAGCGGGAAACTGCAATAGTTTGGAAGTTAAAAGTATCATCAATTTATTATGTGACCTGATTGGAACTTAAGAGTTTTCAACCGTGCTTTAATGATTTTTTTTTTGTCCGTAACAATCGCATTTATTAAACTTATTAAACTTTAATTAGCTTTAGTAAATGTTACTCTGAATCTGAATCTGGCAGTGAGAGTTTAAAATTTTTAAATGATGCAAAGCTAGACTGTGCTATCTATAAGCTATGAATGTCAAGACAGTTCGTATCTTAAATTAACATGCACTAACTTTAAGAAAATGCGAAGGTTCTACAATGTAGAGCATAGAGAAGATTTCAGTAAGAACCAGAAATTGTGTTCCTCTCAGAAAAATGCAGTACCCATATTAAAACTGTAAACAAATTTTGAAGATGGTTTGTGTTAATATCTACCATCAACATAAATATATACAAACAGTTATTTGGCTGGTTATATTCAGCACTCCTGCAAGCTTTGCACTCTTCACCTTCAAAGCTCTGAACGACATACTTATCGTAGGTTACCAAGACATTACTGCTGATGACAATACCAATTACCCAATTCCTTTTCTGGCAAACACTTCCTGGCAAAACCCTGGTTTGTTGGTAAATCTGTGTTAACAAGACACTACTGCAAGCATCACGCAAGTACTGGCCTAACTCCCGCTCGGTGCTGCCCAGCAAAGCAGCAGTAATGCCTTTTCCACTCTGCTTTCTGTTGCCAAGACTGTTGCACATGGCTGAGCTTGCAAGTCTGTGAATCAATCTTTTAACTTATTGCTATCATGCTGAAGAGTTGATGACTATTTTACTTCCAATTTTTCCTAGCTAAGTATGTTAAAGCCAGGTTGTGGCCTATCTCCCAAGGACACACACCAACTTCAAATTTCCACATTTGGCTTCACTACATCCTGTTTGTAATGTGTCACTGTCAGCCTTAATATTTTTAGACTTTTGATTCACTTCCTCCATCTCTTCAAATGTCACACTGGCTACCTCAAAGCTGGGTAGCTACATCTGCATTTCCTGCTCTCCCCTTGTAATTAAAGAAGATGACAACAAATGGAGCCTTCTCTTTACTTTGTCTCCACACAGTTGTTTCCCAATTCTCCCTTCATTACACAACGGATGTGCACTGTTCTTAGTCTCATCCTGCAGTCTTCTAACTGTTCTTCCCACTGTCCTACAAAACCCTGTTTGTTGCTAGAGTACCGTACAGTGATATTCACACAGACTTGGGAGAGTTTAAGAGAAATGCTTGCAAGCTTTTAAATAATCAATCACGCAAATCAATCAATGAATACCTTAGATAGGATTCATGTGATTAAACAGCCATCTCCGTTGTCTCCATATCCAAATCTAGTCACCCCAGGCTCTCTTTACTGTTAAAGGGGATCTAGCCAGTATGTTCTGTGGACTTTAAGAGATGATTCATTTCATCCTGAAGTAGACACGTAGAAGTGTCAGATAAACTACCAACTGAAAGTGCTTATTCTTCTCCTAGGTGCCTATAAAAGGAGAGTAGCTGAGCTATAGATCATTGATAGTTAAGTTGGAGGACGCATTGCCTATCCACCTGCTAACAGCACCGCACAGCACTTGCTACAGCAGCTGAAGGGATTATGCAGAGGGTGAGACTGCACAGAGGTTTACAGAACGATTGTACCAAAGGGAGGTTTAAATCATCACACGCTGCAATGGCAGTGCTGTGTACCCGTATCAGCTGATAAAGAAACAGGAAAATAAACGAAAGGATTGAAGAGGGAAGAGAACATGAAGTTGCAGCATAAGGGGATAGATGGAAGTCAAGGGCAAAGGGCCACGCTTCCCTGCAGAATGTGGCACTAGAAACAACTCTTCCACTTCAAAATCGCTCTGCAGCCTGAGGAAAAAAAAGCTGTTTAAGCTACTGGGAGTATTCTTTCATTACCTCTAGCAACTGATCCACATACTACTGTATGACAACCCACATATGCTTTTATGTATTTTCAATCATGCAAGAGTCAGAGGTCTGTGAGTGAGACCACTGTGATTTCAATACCGGAGTGCCTTCTTGTTTGTTTTACAGAGGAAAACTGTATTTATGAAAAAAGTAAATCATCAAAAGTTTGAAGATTCTAGAATTAATTTTGTTTAATTCAATAAGAGGAAAAAAGTGATAAGTACTACAAACATCTAAGTTGTGTGAGTAGAACGGGAAGGTGGTGGGGGGGTGGTGTTTCATTTTTTATTTCTGATATCTTTACGATGCGTCACCCCCAGGACATTTTACAGGAAAGGGCCTGATTCCTAGAGCTGAAAAGAAATTCTTTGAGCCTTTGTCTCTCAAGTATTTTTTTCAATGCCGATAAAAAAAAACCAAAAAAACCCTCACCAGAATGAACTTTCACAGTATGATTCAAGAAAAAATTGTGCAAAATTTCACATATGTTGTTTCCACCTCCAGACTATTATGTATACGTGAATTCCTTGTTCATACATAAAATGTCAGTATCTGTTCCTGAAGTATTTCTATAATTAGAAAATGTTCATTCAACACCACTTATTTTACAAAACAGCTAATAAACTTTCAAGACTTACACAATACCTCCATTCATTTCTTACAGGTGAATTTTACCTAATAAATGTAAGAAATTAGTTACTATCCTCTGCTAATTAAATACCATCTCAGAGTATCTTGTAATGTGAAAATTTACTAAGTACATGTACTCGAATTTTGTTTAGCAACAAATCTTATTCTTACTTGTAAGAAACTGGATGATGCAATGCCTATATTTGTTCCATATAAGCCCACCTTTGTATTAATTTTACTAAACAGTACAACAGTAAACATGCTGTTGACCACTGTACTAAAGGTGTTTGCTATGAAGCAATTTATTCCTCTCTTTTCTTACAGAAAAGCATTGAATGTTCCCACATTTTAGAAGAAATGAAGTCCATGGCTGCTGCTTAGCCAGAATTTTGCAGCCCAACTGAAACTCATGGGTAGAATATCCCCAGAATTTAGTTTCAAAATATTTTCACTTGCCTCAGCCTCTCTTTCATTTTATAAGCTGTAAACAAAAGTTTTCTTCATACTTAAGCTTCACTGTAAATAGCAATCTAAAGACAGCGACAAAATACTTAGATAAAAAGGGTAACGAGCTGTGACCCTATAAGCAGATAAATGGTAATTAGAAGGAAACACAATACATCTCCCACTTCAAATGGCTGATTCAAGAGGGTCAAATTTAATAGCTGCTTTTATATCCTAAATTCTCTTTTCCCCTATTTAAAAGACATTCTTAACTCAATCTGTTCCTTGAAACTGGCAGCAATATTGCTTCTGTACAGTCACATGAAATGGCAGCAAGGATCTTCCATGAGAAAGAGTAAGCGCTCTAAATACTGTGTTTTTAGGCTTATCAAATTTTGCAGTTAGAGTAAAAAACAACAGAACAACATTTCATGAGCTATTTTAAAACTATACTCGTTAATACACACAAGTGCGAACATTGAAGCTGTTTCTGTAGTCACAGAGGAAGACTCTTCTCAAACTGTAAATGCCCTACAGACAAGAAAAGCTTGTATCATAATCCATAGTATTTACAGAAACTTGCCAGGAAGTCAGAAGACATGTACCTTAAACCCCAGAAGAGGCGGTCGAGAGCAGCTTGTTACAAATTTGAGTAGTTTACGTTTCTCTTCATCAGTGAAGCTTTCTACAACTCTCCAGAATATTTTAATTACAGGATGGTCTGCTGTGTAGCCACCTATAATGAGATTTAAATGATTTATAGAGAGAATAGTTTTATGTAAGAACTAAGCTCTTCAGAAAAACTAGCATCAATCTTGAAAAGCTTGGGGAAAATATTAAAACCAGCAGGCTTACACTGCTGACTTCCAGTATCTATAGATCTCTTTGATCACTGCATTTTAAATTTCTCATTCATTGCTTACCTATGGTTACTATCTCCCTCAGCTTCTTAACTGCAGTTTTCTTCAGCAAATCCTTTGTTTATTTTAAATTAATTTTAGTTTAGCATTTACCTAGTAACTTTGGATTACTGCCTTTTACTCCAAGAGTCTGCAAAATCTCGGGACGTTATTTAATGAATCAACTTAACTTGAGGTAAGCTCAGATATGATCTGATGATATAGGAGCTACTTTTTGATTACATTCATGACAAATGCAGGGGAAAATGAAGTAAGATACCTTGCATTTCTCACAAGGAAAAAATATGAGCTCTCTCCTCAGGCTGTCTGAGAAATAGTAAGTTTCTGAATGCAATGGTTCCCAAAGTCATTTGCAGACTTCCTTTCAGGGCAACCAGACACGGTATCGACTAACATCCATTTAGAAAAGGAATATGTCCTCCAATTATCTGGCTATAAACCTGTATTTATATGTACAAATAAAATAAACTGCATACCTATATGTCCCAGCATTTATAGAATTAGGTTGTAATTTTACTCAATCTTCTGAAATTCAGGCCCGTCTAAACAGTTTGGCCAAAGTTAGTAAGGATGACTCTACAACATTTCCTTTTAAAAAGCTAGGCTAGAAAGCAAGTTTGTTTATTCCCAAGTCAGTTATAATACTTTTTTGTATTTAAGTAAAACAAACTTACCTGAATAGTTTGTGAAAGATTTAAGGTCATCCAAACTAATAGGAACCTGGGCACCGGAAATCAGAACCTAACAGTGAAGGAAATGACACAATTACATTACAGGCAAAAATTAGCATTTATTTCTGTTTAAAGCAATTGTGTTCTGCAGTTTTAAGCAAAAGTACCTGTATTTCCTGCTGATCAAACATTCGAAGCCATTCAAGATTCACAACGTTGGCCAGTCCCTGACGGAAAGCAAGGCAATGCTGTCGAATTTGTTTGTTTAACCTGTAGTCTGCCACCAGATGGATGTATGCGATTCGGTTAGCGCTGGTAACAGGAATATCTTTTCCACCTGGCTTCAGCTCAACCACCTATAAACACAGCAGTTTTCATAATCTTGGTAAACTTTAATTATGTTCTGTAACTGTAAAATTGAACTGCAAAACATTAGTAAGTGATGTATATATTTGAAGTTTACTAGAATATACTCAAGAACATTCATCTCAAAGTAAAATAAAAGATTATGACAAGTTATAAAGGTTATTTTTTTTCTGTTTACTCATAAGAGCACATTCTGTGACAGCCAATTTTTAGACCTAGGCCTCCAGCTGACCGCATGGCCCTGTGCTTTATTACCAGAAAGCAGATTCGGCAAAGTCAGAGCTCTTTTATAGGAGACAGCGTGCACTACTAAATTCACCACTGCAGGTCAGACAGAAACTGAGGTGAAAATCTTCCCCTTGGCAAGCTCACCCCTAGCTTCGCTGATGCTAGCAAATGCCCTGGAAGAGAGAGTAGCCTGTAGAAGCACAGATCTCGCACACAACACTCTCCTTCCAGTTGAATTAGGAAAGCTGCGCTTGACTGGTTAGGCTCTTCTCTAACTGTCTGATGATCGTGAATTCAGCAGGATCACATTATGGTAAAAACAAAGTCCACTAAGTCAAAATTAAGATTCTGATACAAGCCTAAATTACAGAATGATAAGCATTCACAGTTCCTCCTGTTGAAAAGCCAAGTTATACATGTTCAGTATTTTCAATAAAAGTAAAACAACAACAACAAAAAATCAAGCCTAAACCTTGTTTTTCTGCTGAGAAGCTTTGGTCCTTTGAGTACACCAAGATACCACAGAATGGAAGACTTTTTAATTGGGGGGGGTGAAGAAAAAAACAACCCACAAAAAAACCCCACCAAACCAAAGATACTGTGATCGCATTAAGATATAAACCAGGATCAACAGTAGTTGTTATTAAAACACTACTGAACTTAAATATTCTACTCTTTACTACAAGATGATCATTTTGCTGAGTAATAGCCAAATCTGAAGGGACTATTTGAGTAATAAGAAGATTATAAAAACTGAAAAGCTGAGATACAGTCACCTTCTGAAGCCTTCAGAAAAACGTTTTGGTATTTTTTTTCTACACTCTTCAAGTTAGCAGTTTTTTAATTATTTTTGTTCTAAATAACTCTGTATTTCAGTCTGTGGTAACAATCACATCTTCAGAGCACAGAGAATTAAACACATGAATAGCTTCCTTTGTAACATGTTACCTAACAATGCGAGCTGTTCCAGTAGTAATCAAAATGTGAAGTAGTAAGATTAAAAATTTGCAGTGCTTTTGAACATTCAGATTTTTACTTGATTCATAGGTTTTTAAGGACAAAAGAGAACTGTGTCAAGATCTGTGAACCTGACCTCCCAGATAATGCAGGCCAGAGGATTCTGTCTAGAGATTCCTGTATTTCACTCAATAAATCTATAGATGAGTTAGAGCACATATTTTAGAGAGACAGGCAATCCTGGTGTAACGACTCCATGTGATGGAGTTTACCACTTGATAAGCTAGAACAACCTAAATTACAATAGGTGTTAAAAATGTGCCTTACTTCCCACGTTAATCCTTCAGCTGCAAGCTGTTTCATTTTGTTACACCTACAGTGTTATCATCAACACCCCACCATCTCTGGGTGTAGGAAGCACTACTCCCTTTAGGAGACTCTAAGTCCTGCTCCCTGAAGAATTAAGTAAAAGGAAGGTGTCAGTTTAGCTGACTGTTTCACGCCCTGCACACATTGGTTTCCTCCCTTCTGAGCAAGTCCCTTTCAACAGGAACCAGGGACCCGAGAGGCAGGATAGCCTTCTCTGGGGTCCACCCCTTGAGGAGCATGGCATGCGGTGCAGCCAGCCAGTCTAGAGGGTACAGGCCAGTGGTACTGACTGGCCTGAGGGCAAGGGTATTTCTACTGGTAAAGTCCACAAGGAGTATTAACAGAAGTATGGGATGTGTTCCACACCACAGTAGAAACATCTGATGGAGAAGGGGCCCCTGTGCTGCTAAGCTTTCTCCTCTGCTACTGCAGGCAACAACACAGTCTAGAAATGTATCGTGTTTCACCCCACCATAGTAGTTTTACTATTGTCACTGGGAAGTTAGTCAATAATTGGATTCATCTAATGATTAGAACCGTTCTGATTTCCACTTTGAGTCCGATGGGTAAAGTTTGTTCATATCCATTGTTCTTACTTCAATATTGCCCTAGAGCTTAACCAGCTCTTTACCTTTCTCCTCAATTATATCCAGGATGTACTACTTATGGGCAGCAGCTTCATTAATCTTCCCAAAGACTTTTTCGCTGAACTAAAATAGGTCAAGTTCCTTTAATTTCCTCCAGTGAAATACCCTTTTACAAAGCCTAACAAGATCAGAAAGCTTTCTCGTACTTATTGTTAAAATTCCTGTCCTCTTTAGTGTTAGAGGATCAGAGCTATCAATGATGTTCCACATAAACAGATCACTGTTGAGACCCCAACACTACTAATAGTTTGCTATCTGCCCACTTACAAATCGTTTCTATTTGGTTTGCAGAACTGCATAATTACCTGTTCTTTTGTCAGGACTTCACTAAATACAATTCCTCTCTCTGAAGTATGGAATTTGGCCATATTAAAGCATATTTATATCAGGCAACTCACCAAGCTTCTCTTAAGAATACAGACACCATAGTAGTTATTATTCCCTCTGATTACAATAATTGCTGTGAGCTCTCTATTTACACAAGAAGATGCCTGACCTGACTCCCTTCCTAAAATAGCACGAGGAACTACTGGCAGGGTGTTCTAGAAAATGGCTGTGTTTTAAGATTCATCCCAGCACTGGGTGAAGTAAAATGCCTAACCTTCCCTGCAGGTCAGCAAATAGAGATCAGGACACAGATTAATTGATGCTTATGTTTGCATTATAATGGTCTTGTCTCCACAGTGGTCTAAAGATGCCGGGAAAGCTGTAGTCACTGTATAATAAAAGCTGTTCTCTCTGCCTACAGTGTTCTTCCTGCAAATTGGAGGGGGAAGAAAAAGTACTCTTTCTGACCACTATTTGTAGAAAATAGGGAAAAAAATATTTTTAAACAAACCCTGGTTTTGCTTTTATTTTTATATATTTAAGTAGAAAACCTTGATTTCTGATCCAACAACACTTCTGTGGCTCCCCTTCCTCCCCCCAACCCTGCATTGCCACAAGTAAGACTACAGCATTCAGTTAACTGAATTCCCTGGGGTTTTCCAACGATCTATCCATTTTCAGAGTTTGTCAATGTAAGATTAATTCTACCACTGTTTTGCCAAAGTATCATCACAGTCTGAAACAAAGGGCTAATGTAGCAGGAATAATAAATATATTATGCCATAAAGGCTAAGAAGGATGTAAAACAGAAGACAGAAAATGGTAACGCTTGGGCTGGCAGTAAAACTATAGTAAATGTAGATGCAGTTCACTTTTTACTCATTCATTGTTTTTATGGTGTTTTAAAGGGACTATTGTAGAATACCCACTTAACTCTAAATGTCAGGAATGATTGTTGTAGAGTTTCTTTTCAAAAATGCCACAACACAATTTATAAAACCTAAAAAGATTTATAAGCTTGCATTTTTATTTTTACTCATCCAATGTTCACCACTAGATGGTGCAAGATAGTTACACAGGACAGGTGAAAACAGAAAACTGGAAAAAATGCAGACTTGTGTCATCACCTTATTTTCTATTTTGTAGATCTAAGTTTAAAAAAAAAATTAACTTGGTTCATTATCAAAATCACAACTTTTAATAGCAATCACATCATACATAGTATTTAGGTAAGTATTCAGATCATTCAAACAATACCATAGATAACTGAATTTGATTACATACTCACAAAGTATGTCTTCGAAATGAAGAGGAAATATCAAAATGGGCTATAGAAGTCCCACATTTTTAAAAATCTGCAAGAAAAGGTGCTTTGCATTTTTAGTGATGTGGACAGAAGTATTGTATTAGGCCTCTGACTGTACAGATACACTCGGAACTACAGCTGCATGCACTTAAGAATTTTCTTGGCTATAAATTCAATTCTCTATTTCTACAAGCAGACACTACCAAAACGTGCTCTACTTTTATATTCTTATTTAAGAAAACCACCACATTTTGTA
>VZTL01034587.1:0-28659 GCA_013400535.1 Scopus umbretta | reverse complement strand
CTACACCCTCCTGTCAGGAAGTAACCATCTAAACTTCCCTAGCTCATCCTATAGCTTCCCTAAACTGAAGTAGCCATCTAAACTTCCCTAGCTCATTCACTTCAACTAGCCAGAGAACAACATGATTTATGGGTGTTTATTATTACTTGCACAGTTTTGCTGCCTAAAAGTGGTTCATCTGAGCTCCATCTATAGTCAAGGGAGAGAAAAGTAGGGTGACCTGTTCTCAGATTTAGATATATGTCTTTGGATACATTTCTTTGGATTCGCCTGCATCTGTGCCCTGGTCATAGAAGGAGTCTAAAAGCTCAGCTCCAACTATATTCAGACAACTACATTTGGAGGAGGTTAATTCCCACTTAGGTTTGTATGACTCAGACTTGCAACTTCCAACTCATCAATTCGTGCCCCAGTGGGAAATGAACTCTCCCAGGTTTCCAAATCCAGGCTCTGGGAAAGGTAGATAGCTGAACGTAGCCCTCAGGAAAGCTACTATGCTGAGCAAATATCATGCATGGAAATATGGAGATGACTGTAGCTGATGGATTGTCATGTTTGGTACCAACCTCTGATTTACAGGCATCTCTCTACTGAGGATTTAAAACTAAAAGTCTTGCTAAACATCTAGCTAAATGGTTGTAAGCTTTTTTGTAAGGCAGAAGAACATTAAGATTTTGGACATGCAAGGAAAATGTCACATAGTCCCTGTTAATGGATTAATCCAAGCAATTAACCATGCAAATTCACTACATGTTAGGTACAAAATCTTTGTACTAGGTAATGAAGATGTTTTAGTGTCAAGTGTTCTTATGAGACATTAATGAAGTCAGGGTGCGTTTTTCAAGCTGCCTGCAAAGTTGGTGTTTAACAACATTGTCTGTCTGGTGATATTCTAATGCAAGCGTCATATTAATTGATAGAAAAAAGTAAATTAAGTAGAATGTGAAGTGCAGAACCAGGGGGTTTATTGGGAAGAGGTATATAAAGAGAGAAGAGCCCAAGCTACCTGAGTTATACGATGCCTTTAATTCATCTTGCTACCAAGCCAAAGGTATAGGGAATATGACAGTGAATTATTAAAATTTCTTAAAGTCCTTACTATTCATACTATTTAAAGACTGTGCAGTGTGGTAACAAAGAGGGTTGACTTTATATTGTGTGGTTTTTGCTATGTCAATGTAGAGTGTTTCCTCTAATATCTCCAAATTTTTATATGACTGTTTTGAAGGGAAATCTCATTAAATAACAGGTATTTAATTGACGTATCCCATCTACGCAAAGGCAACCACTCTCTTCTCACATTTCAAGGCAGTGAGCACTGTGTTCTCCTAATACATCTAAACATAACAATGGCTTTTCCTAAATGTTAGTGGGGCTCTGTTATTTTTCCAAGACACTTTTTCTGCTTGACAAATTGTGTTACAAAAGGTCTTACCTGTTGCCCACTTCTTTCTGCTATGTGGAGCTATCTAGACTTTTCTAGACCCTTTGTTTGCTCTGTCTTTCAGACCTAGAGTCCATTTAGACAGCAATTTTTTGTTCTATACTGGAGCCACAGAAATTTGGTAAAGGACAAAGACCTCCTGTTTTTTGAATGGGTGCTCCTTAATAATCTTCCCACATAGGTTTGCACATACATAGAATCATGTAGATAATGCGTGTTAAACTGGGAAAACTTTACAGAACAAATCTGCAGCAGGTAGCAATGTTTCCCCAATGTCCTCACAAGGGGATTGAGACTAGAGAAGAAACATATTGCAATTAAATAAACCTAATTAATTTTCATGTGGAGAAGTTTTCATCATTCAGGATTTTGGTTACTGTTGTTATTGTTTTAATTTTTAACACATGCATGTGCATAGAAATAACTGGAGCCTGCTTTAAAAAGCACTGGAGTAATTAAATGAGACTAACTTGATGAATGTTATCATATGCACCCTGGTTGTTGGGTACTGGAGTTCTATCTTCCTTTAATAACTTGGTGAGACAAAGGGATGTTAAGCTGAATATGATTTATTCATTTCAGCAGGCAGCAACTGGAGCAGTCAAAACTCATCCTACATATGAAGAAAACTGTATGGCTTGTGCAATACACATGTTGAACTCACTACACACTCCATTCAAGAAAAGTTGTCTGGAGACTTCATCAGTGAAGTAGCTTAGTTTCATTCAGATGTGATATAGATGACACACGTACCCATTTGTGGTTACTGGCAAAGACTCATTACAGCTGCTAGGATGTGCCGATGCCTCACAAGAAGAGAGATTTCTGAAAA
This sequence comes from Scopus umbretta, assembly GCA_013400535.1. NCBI lineage: Eukaryota > Metazoa > Chordata > Aves > Pelecaniformes > Scopidae > Scopus > Scopus umbretta. The sequence goes on along the minus strand of VZTL01034587.1, from coordinate 26,383 downwards.
AGAGCTGCCGTCTGCTCTTTTTCCTCCCTTCCCAGTTCGTCTCTCAACCCCTTCTTTCTTCTACTTCTCTAAACCTCTTTCTACATCTCCACCATCAGATCTCCTCACTTTTTCTTATGCTCAAAATTAATCAGTTTCCCTTTTCCCCCATATATATTCTGCCAGACTAACATTCTTCCTAAAGAATGCCCCACATTTTCTTTCTTTCCTTGCATCTTGACCCTGCAGCTTCTCTTCCCCCTCCATATCCTGACTCTTCCCTGTCTTCTTATATTTGCTTTTTTTTTTTTTTTTGCTGCAGAATGACCATTCCAGTTATAAACAAGTGTTATCTTTACAATTGAGATGTTACTCAGGTAATGAATAGAGCTAAGTACCACAGAATGTGATTATAGTCAGTATCTTCCCATCCCCTGATTAAAAGTTAGAAATAAATGGAGCTAAATGAACACTTCTTGACTAAACAAAGCTGTGTTAAAAACACTGATTTGTTGAGCATCAAACTGCTTTGTTTGAAAGATTTGGGGTTTGACAGACGACTACCGTATCCCACGTATTGTTTCTGCCAGACTCTGTGCAAACTCCTGGTGGAGAGCCACAAAACCAGGAATCATGCTTTCTGGTATTCTCTGCTCTGTGACAGGTCTCACATACCCTGAAAACCAGCTTATTTCAACATGGGAAGAACCCATGGTTATGCACTCTGAGCCTAAAAGGTCTTCAGCTCCAAGTTTCTAATAATAAGGTAAGTCAATCAAATAGCTAAACCCTCTGAGGTCCCAAGTCCTGGAGAGTTCCCCTCAAGACACTTCAACATCTACAACTCAATTTGGGTGACAACCAAAATGCAAATAGTCAAAATTTGCCTCAGAATATAAATTTTGACAGCTCTGGTGTACCCTTATTTAAGAGGACTTGTATTACATGCACAAAATGGTTATTTTGTCCATATGGTCGATGTGTGTGGTTACCATCTACAACAGCAACTGAGTGGTTAGTGGGTGTAATTTAAGGGCTGAATTGAAAAATCTCTCACATGAATGAAAAAGAAATGCTGATAGATGTCAACAAGTTTGGGTTTTTTTAAACAAATTAATATCCTGTTCATTCACTAAAAAAAGGTGGCAAAATTTTCAGGATTCCTCAGTGCCTAAGTTCACCTGACAATCAGACAGGGTAGGGGTTATTTAATGAGCAGCTGGGAAAAGGAAATTTTAGTCTAACATTATAGACTCCCTCTCTTCCTTGTATAACCATTAAATAATTCTATGTCTCAGTTTCCCATTTTGCAATAAGGATAGTAACACTTCCTTTTCTAAGGTAGGGAGAATGGCACTTCAGAGAATAAGTATTATTTCTAAAATGCTAATGAAGGTTAGGTAGGTATTTTGGGTAGGCTAAAACCCTGTCCCCAGCTATGAGGTCTTCATCCCTACGTGATATCAAAATTTTTTCAGGGATTTTTTTCCTATCTGCTTGTTCAAATGGGAGACTATGCCTTTGCACAAAATGACCACCAAAACTACCTTATACAACTGATGATTCTCAAAGCTAGTGGTAAAAAGTAGAAATAAATCATCACGGTGTTCCAGAAAAGCCTATGTTTTTGATAGGAGTGGCTTTCATGAGAAATCAGAGCAGAGGGGAGACATGTGTAATGTATTTCTTAATATTAATAACTGCTTCTTCTGCTTACACATAACAAAAGAGATTTTAATCACTGTGGTAATCTCTCTCTTTGAAATGAACATCTCATATTAATCTTTGGACAAAATTGAAGCAAATGAAGTTAAAATCTAGAATATAAAAGTGCCATCGGAATCCTTATTGAAAACAATAAGGATCCTTACTGAAACCATCATATTAAAGTTTCCAGTTGTTTATTTATTTTTACAGGATCTTCTTATTTTATGTCTTGAATAGGATTTCCCTAAATAAAATTGCACCATGCAAAGTGCCATTATGATTTCCAACATTCATTTCCAGAGGGGCTCCTGCTAGTCCATAGCTATAACTATGATGAAAAGGGGCTGCAGACAGCCCGTTGCAATAATGCCATCTCCTCATCTATCAACCCAGCAGATTATGTGAATAGCATCTCCTTAGAATAGAAACTCAGAGATATAATAATCAATGAGATCTGGCATCCTGAGTGCCCACACGAATCCATTGCTATAAAAGATGCCAAATTGTTACTGCTGTACAAAATCTATGGAACTGTAGTCAGCAGGGCTGAGATCAGGAAGAAAGGCATTAAAGATTGACTGAATATTTCAGTGTTGGTCTCTGGTTTTAGTGTAATATATGCCATTATAGTGTATGTTTTGGAATTTCCTGCTAGTTTTATGCTGTGATTTCACAATGCAGGAGCTTTAGGAGCCAAATTGGGGCCAGAAGCAGCCATGTCCTTCCCACATTGCTTTTTCCTCCCTTGATTCAAGCCAGCTATTGACAGTATCTGCGTGTGACATGGATCAGGAAAACTGAGCTTCCTCCCTCTAGTTCTGAAGGAGAATTTTTTTGCTATCATGTTATTGTTGTTTGTAGTACTGAGGCTTTTTAACCCAGACCAGTTTCCTCCTGCAATGTGAGTGTAGGAACAAGCAGTCAAAGGCAGAAAGGAGCAGCTGTAACTCCTTAGTCCGCTATTCCCTCCAGATGTATCTGATCAAAACCCTGCAGAATGTAGAATTTGTCTGTTCTTAATCAACCTAAGATCCAACTTGTTCTCTGTAGGCTCCTGTCACTCTTCAATGACTCTGGAAGACACCAAGGACAACTAGGATCTTAATTTAGCAATGGCTGTTGGGGGGGCCTAGTGAGGTGAGATGAGATTAATCTGGCCCTTAGGCACTGATGTCAGAGATACCAAAGCTTCTCTAGCTACCCAAATTCTGGAACCAGGATCAGGAGGGCTGGACAGAGCTAGATTAATTAGCAGTATAATGCAGATAACAACATTCACACATTAGAAGGTTATAGGCTCTTCAAGTGACTATAGTGTTTCCATAGAGAAGACAGTTAAGTGCATAGTAGTAACTTATAATTAGTAACTTATTATAAGTACGAGCTCAGGTCTTTGGCCATCTGTGGTGTACTCGTTCTTACAGATATGACTTATATTTCATACTGATGCTCCTGAAAACCTATAGACCTGCTTCAGCTACCTAAACAAAGCAAGTGAAAGAGATTATAAAATTATGCCCAAGAGTACCAAGCTCTGTGAAAAAAGTTCTCTTACTTATTAACTGCATTGTCGGCCTTTTCTGTATTCTACACCACTGCGTACCTTACAGCACATAAAACAATACTAGAAGCAAGTTAGGTGATGATCCAAGATTCAGTCCTATTCCAACCCTCAATTTAAATTTGTCTCGAGATACCGTCATTTTCTGAACAGACTGATTGAGCCCTCCGTTTCAGCAAGAACTGCTGTATATGTCCCACAGCACTGCCCATCACTGTTGAGGGCTGTAGCAATTTGCGCTAGCATGGCACCTGCAGTCCTCAGAGATACGAATACGGCCTGCGGTGTTTTGTCTGTAAAGCGGTTTTCAGTCCAATAGCTCATTCACTGATCCATATTGCCTTTCATAAGGAGCAAAATATTAGAAGGCATTTCAGCCCCAGCCTCACAGTCTAATATTAGATAAGAATATTTAAAATGCCTAGGAAAGGCTTTTGTCCATAGTCTGAGGTCGGGTTTTGAAATCTTTGCAAACTCTCTCTCCAGGGAGGCTCTGTAGAGAGAGCCATCCTTTCAGCTCACCCTTGAATGCACTTTGAACAAGCAGCTGCTTTTACTGTAAGCATGTTATTAATGGTCTCTTTTCAAAAGCAGAGATAGTACCCTGGAAAACGTTCTATTGATTTTTTCCCTTTCCCTGTTCCTGTTTCAATCACACTCGTTTGAATGGCTTTCATTTTTAGCAACAACAAGAGATTCTTCGAAGAAAAGCGGTGTCTAGGTGCAGCCTTAAATAAAATCACTGCTCAATTTAAGCTCTGAAAAATACTATTGATATTTTAATAGAAGATTGGAGAACCAATTGCTGGTTCAATAATAGCTACAAGGAATTTATACATAGGAATCATGCACAAGGATCATTTTATTTCTCTCACTGTACATGTTAACAGAAAACAGCAGCCTAAATCTTGACTCACTTGATTACTACATGTCAAGGATCTCAGGAACATGGAAATACTTCATTCTAATTTTCTAAAGTGGAAATGTGCACTGAGATACCTGTGCAGAGTTCAGAATATAGAACTGCAAATAATACCCTACAATATATTTCTACATAATAATATTCATGCAGAAGAATATGTAAGTAAGAAATTGTGCACACCTGGAAATATGATTTCTCTTCTGACTTCAGTTATGGTTGCTATCAGAATCATAAAATCATAGAATCATTTAGGTTGGAAAAGACCTTTAAGATCATTGAGTCCAACCATAAACCTAGCACTGCCAAGTCCACCACTAAACCATGTTCCTAAGTGGCACTTCTATACATCTTCTAAATACCTGCAGGAATGGTGACTCAACCCCTTCCCTGGGCAGCCTGTGTTCAAATGCTTGACGACCCCTTCAGTGAAGAAATTTTTCCTAATATCCAATCTAAACCTCCCCTGGCACAACTTGAGGCAGTTTTCTCTCATCCTGTCTCTTGTTACTTGGGAAAAGAGACCAAGGCCCACGTCTCTGCAACTTCCTTTCAGGTGGTTGTAGGGAGTGATAAGGTCTCCCCTCAGCCTCCTCTTCTCCAGATTGAACAATCCCAGTTCCCTCAGCTGCTCCTCATAAGACTTGTGCTCTAGACCCTTCACCAGCTTTGTTGCTCTTCTCTGGACATGCTCCAGTGCCTCAATGTCCTTCTTGTAGTGAGGGGCCCAAAACTGAACACAGTATTCAAGGTGCAGCCTCACCAGTGCCAAGTACAGCGGGACAATCACTCCTCTAGTCCTGCTGGCCACCCTATTCCTGATACAAGCCAGGATGCTGTTGGCCGCCTTGGCCACCTGGGCACACTGCTGCCTCATATTCAGCCGGCTGTCAACCAGCACCCCCAGGTCTTTTTCCACCAGGCAGCTTTCCAGCCACTCGTCCCCAAGCCTGTAGCGTTGCATGGGGTTGTTGTGACCCAAGTGCAGAATCCGGTACTCAGCCTTGTTAAACCTCATACACTTGGCCTCTGCCCATCAATCCAGCCTCTCCAAATCCCTCTGTAGAGCCTTCCTGCCCTCCAGCAGATCAACACTCCCACCCAACTTGGTGTCGTCTGCAAACTTACTGAGGGTGCACTCAATCCCCTTGTTCAGATCATTGATAAAGATATTAAACAGAATTGGCCCCAATACTGAGCCCTCAGAAATGCCACTTGTGACCGGCTGCCAACTGGATTTAACTTCATTTACCACAACTCTTTGGGACTGGCCAGCCAGCCAGTTTTTTATCCAGCAAAGAGTACACCCATCCAAACCATGAGCAGCAAGTTTCTCCAGGAGAATGCTGTGGGAAATATTGTCAAAGGCTTTACTAAAGTCTAGGTAGACAACATCCACAACCTTTTCTTCATCCACTGAGCAGGTCATCTTGTTGTAGAAGGAGATCAGGTTAGTCAAGCAGGACCTACCATTCATAAATCCATGCTGACTGGGCCTGATAACTTGGTTGTGCTCTACATGCCGCATTATGGCACTCCAGATGACCTGCTTCATAACCTTCCCCAGCACTAACGTCAGACTAACAGGCCTGTAGTTCTCCAGATCCTCCTTCCAGCCCTTCCTGTAGATGGGCGTCATATTTGCCAACCTCCAGTCAACTGGGATCTACCCAGTTAGCCAGGACTGCTGATAAATCATTGAAAGTGCCTTGGTGATGCTTCCTCCAGGAGAGAAGACGACCAGCTTAGCTGAACAGAGAGCTTTGGCTGGAACTCAGGAAAAAAAGAAAAACAAGAATTTATGACCTTTGGAAGAAAGGGCAGGCAACTCAGGAGGACTAAGTGGATGTTATGATGTTATACAGGGAGAAAATTAGAAGGGCCAAAGCCCAACTAGAACTTCACCTGGTTACTGCCATAAAAGACAATAAAAAAGACGCTTGAGAATATATCATAAATGTACTTAATTTTTAATCCCAAAATCCATATAAAAGAAGATCTATCTTTTTTTGATATTTTAAGAAAACTCCTGACTTCCAGGGACTCATCATTTTTTAATGGTGGTAACTGAAAAACTCTACCTCTAAAGTGGCATAATTTTTCAGAGACAGTGAGTAGAGAAAATAACTACCATACATACCAGAAGCTGTAAGACATAAGCCAGAAGCACAACTTCTACCTATTAAGCCAGAGCACAATTACATTATGCATAAAATTTACATAGCATTGCTCATAATACCCATTTGACAACTTCTTTGCTTCCCTAACATCAGTTGTGCTGCGATGAACACCGAAAATTGAAGTTCTTAGCTGGAAGCCAAGACACAAATTTAGGTGTAGGTAACTGCTTTAAAATGCTTGGCTTGACTTTACAAACTGTTTTCAACTAAGAATATTGATTTCTCCTTTCATGTGTTTTTCATACTTTTAGTATCAAACAACTGAAAAAAACTCTCCATGACATGCAGTCTTTTTACTTTCAACCCTTTGCCCATAAGGACTTCGATATTTATCTGATGGCTGCTTGCCTTCTTTAACAGCTATGGTTACCAGTGTGAGCTTTGACAGGAGAGCTGTTACATTTTTATTTCAACACTATGTCCTACATAAAAGTTGGCAATAAGAGAAAGTACTCTATAGGATATGACTCCCCCATGGTTTCTTCCTTCACATGCTGACATTTTTTACATGTCAACAATGCTCAAGTGAAGGTATCTTATTAAGAAATAAAACAAACCCCCACAAAAAAACCCAAAAAAAACCCAAAAAAACCCAGAAAGACAAAGAGGAAGGGAAAAGAATGTATGGGAGGGAGGCAAATAAAACAAGCTCAGGCATCTTCTGGTCACAATAAGTAATTCAGATGTTCTTCGTGGCTTTAACTTAGAGATCAGTTTATGAGAAATTTATTCAGATGTAATATGTAAAACAGGAATATGTGTTAGGTAGCCTGATGCAGGTATGAAAATTCAGTTCCTTAGCAACATTCATTGTTTAGAGCCCCTTTCCTTTGTCTTGAATATGCTCTTGCCAACCTGCTCACACCTCAAATCCATTCCTTAACTTCACTCATGATCACATGGATGTTTATGTCCACACCTATACACTGCCCCTGTTCTCACCCACTTGCTTTCTCTTAGCAAAACTGGTGTTAAAGTCCATGTGTTAGCTTGTCAGAATTTTAATTAGATACATTTTCTTTTGAAATGCGATCCTGTTCAGGCCTTCAAAAATATTCCTTTTCAGTTCTGTCTTCATGTTTTCACCTGAAAAGGGCAATATAAAGTTGAAAAAGGCAGGAAGTCAGCTTATATTCTTTGTTACATATCTTAATATGACAGTTTTACTCCATATCTGGATAAAATCATTGGTTTGTGTTCATCTTGTGGTCCTTAAAGAACTTCTTATACTGTCCTACAGAACCTCTATCAAGCCTATTATTTCCATCTGACAACTATGTATCTGAGTATGTCTCCCAAAATATACTACCTTGCACTTGTCTCCACTGGTTTTCAATTTATTTCTTTTTCATAACAGTTTCCTAATATATACAGGTCATTCTGAATAAAATTTCTTTCCACCAAAACACTTCAAGACTTTCCCATCTGTCTCTTATCCGATAATTTATAAGTCATATTTTACACCACCATATACATCATTGATACTGGGAATATCAGAGTAGAACTCCACTTCCTGTGCCCTTCCGTTTTGACAGTGAGCTGTTGATAAATACTCTATAGTAGTTTTGTACTGTGCTTTTGATTAAATAATTTATAGCCTCAGCTTAAACAGGAGCCTTTCGTTCCTGATGAGCTGCATAGCTCATTTGATTTTCTTTTCAGAGATGGATAGATGGATACAGTTATCAGTCCTGTTTGTTACCTGTTATGTTTTCAATTGCAATAACATATCAACTATTTTCTTGTTCCACAAATGAGGATCTTTTACATTTGCTTTCAATAAATAGCACCACTGGTTCAATTTGTTTAAAAGTATAACTTAATGTAAGCTGATTTAAACTACTGTACAAAATTTTGTTGTAGCCTGTATTTAAGTGATTGCACTCCCTCTATTCCCCCCTGAATATTATCTGATCTTTTCTTTTATTATCTTATCTTTTCTTTTATTATCTTAACTGTTCTGCCAGATAGCAGTTTTGTACATGGAGATTTTTTAGTATCCTTCCTATTAATAAAAATGAGAAAAATATGTCTCTATTCATCTCCTCCATTGTTTTGCTAGTACAGTGTCGTCTGCAGCATATTTTGCAGTACTTTTGCCATTTGTGTCCTTCTTTATCCTGGGTGATATACTCAGCATTGCTTAGTCATGAATATAATTACTGCATTTTCCATCATGTGGTTCATAAATTCCACCATGGGAGCCTCATTCACATTGTATCTTAAATAAGAATTCCTTCTATCTGATTAGTTCACCAAGTGGCTTCTTGAGATCTATCATGCTCTCTGGCCTAAAAAAAAAACCCAAAACTTTCAGAAACACACAAAATTGGTATTAAAAGCAGCTCTGTGATCAGCTACAGAATAATCCACAAGCTGTGCGTGTACAAGCTATGTAACCCTGGCTGGAGACACTTAGATAAAACAGCTTTTCTGTAGGTATAGGAACTGTCCAGATTTCATTATGGTTTGCTGAAGGAACAGTCTCTCTGATAATGCACAGTTTATTATTCTCCTCCCTACGGAATTAAACTGTTCAATATTTCCTAAAGTTAAAAGTAAGAGATAAGAAAGAAGGAAAGTCTCAGCTGTTACTAGATTCCACGTTTTCCAAAAAACTGTGTAACTTCTGCAAACACTTTGCGAGGTTAACAACGTGCCAGATCAGGGAAGAGGATGTTGCTTCATGAAATAGATTCTCGGCACTAATCTCTCAGAAGAGCCCATAAATCAGCATTATGAAGTAGTCATAGAGAAGGGTGAATTTTGGAGTTTATGGGAATGGCATAGCAAGGCTCTAACAGCGACGACCAAGGACAGAGGTAGGTTTCTGATAGAAATGCTTCTTTTCCCTTTTTCTAACCTAGCTGCCAATTTTACAATCCAAAACCTAATTCTGTGCTTTACTACAACAGGCTTAGTTTCCTCTGCTCCTTAAATCACGTTTAGTTCTTTCAAGAGGATATGACAGGAACTGCCCTGTGTCTTCTCAGAAAGCAGTGAATCAATGTGCAGCCCACAGCAGTGATGCTTACTGGGCCTCTACTATTCAAAACGTATTTTGAAACTCTCAAATTAGGATGGCAAGTCACAGCTGCAAGGCTCAACCTGAGAACTGGTAACACCAAATGCCAAATCTGTAGAAAGCTGGTGCTTTCAGCAGATGAATACAATTCTCTGTAGAAGTCAAGACGACTATTTAGACTTTTTATAGTAACTTCTTCCATGCTTCTGACCAGGCTTTTTTTTTTCCTGCCTTTCAAAAGCAGGTGATTTTTGGCTGTTGACCAGGCCTATTTCCTTCACATAACTCTGCAATTTCTTCCATTTCATACAGTTCAACAGTCTATCTTTGCTGAAAAGTGTGCTCAGCTTTTCAGAAAACCTGGCTTTTCTTTGGGTTTTGTCTACATCTTCTAAGAGAAATTTTTGATCTCTTTGGTCCAGCTTAGGTTTCATTCACCTACTCTTTACAGGCCACACATTCAGCTGTAGATCGATCAGTGCAACTGTAATTTGTGGGCAGACTAATCTAAATTAGAGTGGCTGTATTGGCTACAATGCAACTGTGCTTCTTGACTTCATCTGAACATCTGCCTGAATATTACAAGTCAACAGGTTTACACTGATTTATGTCAGCTGAGGCATCTATCACCTGGGCAAAGTATTCCATAGCTGTGTCAGATTTATGGCTTCAGACCTTCCTGACTGTAAATTCCCTATGTGTTCCAAGTTCCTTAGGTTGTTCATATGCATTCTCTTGTCTCTTCCAAACACTAAAACATGATTACTCACTCAAGCTGGTAAATATGCTAGTAGCATCCCTTCGAGTAAGGCCTTTATTGAATTCTAACAACTAACATGACGCTTTGGACCTGTGGAAGAGTTTTCTTTTTCACTACATATTCTTTGCCAGCTCCCTTTGTGTGTTTGACAAATACATAAATGAGATACTGTTTTTCTAATGATAGGCATCATTAGTGTGTGCTGCTGAACTCCTTTGAGTGCAATGACCTAGGGATGATGGTTTGCTGAACAAATGTGATGACTCTTGGTTTGGCTTACACAACAACAGTGGGTCTGTGTTCCCCAAATACCAGGAAAATCTATCCTGTAGTTCTATGACCACCTTTTGCTACAAGTTGTCAGGAACCTGAGGGCACTAATAGGCCTTAATTGTCCTGACCAGGTTCCCAGGGGACTCCCACTTACCCCTGGACTCCAACCCTTCTTCCTCAGTAGACCTCGGACCTGCACTGTATTTAGCTTGTCTCGTGTATAGACCCCTCAGACATACACTGTGGCTTGCCTCCAGCCCTGGGTCCAGCCCCTTCTCCCTTGCTCCTGAAGTGACTCCCTTGCTGAACCCTTGACATGGGTCATCCCCTCACCCTGTCCAGAGCTGCTGACAGACCGTGTCACTGGTTCTCAGTTCTGCTTGCCATGATAGGACCCCGCGGGACATGCCTGTTGGTGAGGGCACTGCCTGCACTAGGTTACATTCTGCTCTCAATTTGTCCCTCATGCCAGGGCAGCACTACTCTTACTGTGTCCTGACACAAGTAACAGCACATGTTCCGTTCAGCCGTTAGCAATTTAAACAAATGTCTGTGCTATGAGAAAACAGGATGGTTTCATTTTATATCAGTTGCTTCTTCAAGGCATTAAACTTCCTTGGAAGTTCTTCACATCAACCAGAATTTTGGAATCTTGCAGTTGCCAGTGACCCAAAAAGATTCTTCCACAGCTTTGCACAAAAAGGCTATCACCCAGGGAACAGATGTCTTGTAGTCCTGAAATGTAAAACCTACCACCTCGAAAATATTTAAAGCATTTCATTTGACTTTTTACTCCAGGGGCTGAAAAAGTATCTCAATCCAGCTGCAATACAATAGCTACTAGTGCAGGGGGGAGTCACCTCCTTGCCAGAATGAAGGAGGACAGGAAGAAATGCAGGAGCAAGGCTCCTGAGGGCTTGCTTTGCTTTGTTTGTGTCGTGGTTTAACCCCAGCTGGCAAATAAGCACACAGAGCCTCTCGCTCACTCTCCCCGCAGCGGGATGGGGGGAAGAGAATTGGAAGGGTAAAAGTGAGAAAATTCGTGGGTTGAGATAAAAAGTTTAATAACTGAAATAAAATAAAGTAATAATAACAATAATAACAACAATAATAACAGTAATAATAATTATAATAATAATAAACGATATTGTAATGAAAAGGAAAATAACAAAGAGAGAGAAATAAAGCCCAAGAAAGAAAAGTGGTGCAAATGAAAACAATTGCTCACCACCAACCGACTGATGTCCAGCCAGACCACGAGCAGTGTCCCCACAGCCCACTTTCCTCTAGCCTTATATGCTGGGCATGACATTATATGGTATGGAACATCCCTTGGGTCCGTTGGGGTCAGCTCTCCCAGCCATGTCCCCTCCCAACTTCTTGTGCACCCCCAGCCTGCTCGCTGGTGGGGTGGGGTGAGAGGCAGAAAAGGATTTAACTCTGTGTAAGCACTGCTCAGCAATAGCTAAAACATCCCTGTATTATCAACACTGTTTCCAGCACGAATCCAAAACATAGTTCCATACCAGCTACTATGAAGAAAATTAACTCTACCTGAGCCAAAACCAACACAGCTGGCTATGAAAGAGGTTGGACCAAAGGACACAACAAACCTTGGGAAAGATGAGGCAACTCGTGAGCTCTGAGAAACATTTAATATTGGGCTCGCTGGGGGAGTTCATGTTACATCACAGGGGTGAAATGAGAGGTCACAGGAGCTGCCAAGGACCTGTCACTGCCCAGATAGTGAAGAAAGAGGATTGTTTCATCATTAAGAGTTGGAAACTAAATACAAGATTCGTTTTGCTGGCTTTGGCCGTCCCTGGTGAGAGATCTTTCATGTCAAAAGTAAATAGTGCCAGTCACCACTGATAGTGATCTATGTCTTTTCACATGTTAAGTATATTTAATTGCTGATAGTGTATCAGATGCCCAGTGGCTGGGCCAAAACTTGCTTTCATTTACGTCAGTTGAAATCTGGACAAAGTCCACCAGAGTCAATATAAATTCCTCCAACTTTATGAGAAATGTCTGCGAGGTGTACTTGGCTCACAAACACAGTGAGTGAAGGAGGACCAGAACTGCAGTGTTTTCACATGTGTTTTCATCATAACTGAATAAACAGTTGAAATATTAAAATGTTTCATGGGATGAAAGCTGCTTAGAAATTATATGGGAAGTGAAATCATTCTTTCCTGGTAGTTTTAATGTTAGCTTTCATCTGTCCAAACAATGGCAGTTGTATACCAACAGCTAAACGTCTCAAACACCGTGGGGCCTGGGGTCCCTACCTACACCGTGTCGGTCTTTAGGTAGGCACTCATTTACACTGCCTCATTAGAGCTGGAGAAGAGCAAGTCTGAGGATAAAAACCATTAGTAGCCAAAATCATCTGTCTCCATTGGAGTTATAGGCTAGTATCTATTTATGCTGAATTACATTCAGGCTGGAGGAGTTTGTCAATGGCAATATTTTTTCTCAGGACCGACCCTGTTTGTAGAAGCAATCTCAGTGGCTCAGAACTACTTCATTCCCTTTCTCCTTCCATTCCCTGCTCTGCTAACCATTGTGAAGGTGGCATGAATCACTCTGTGGTTAGATATGGGAGCTGCTAATAAGGATGGCCATTGCAATGAAATTGAAGGGCTGCGATATGGACAAATGACACCTCAGGACTGCAATCTCAGCTGAGCTCATCATCTCATTTTAGAGACAATTTCATTTTAATTGGGTGTGTGAGAACAGTCTCAAAGCTTTTACATTTAATACTGGATGAAGGAAAAGCCTTTAATAATGGAAATTAAAGCATTTATTAGCTGAACACATTACATGGAGAATGAACCAAGTGGTAACTCTTACTGTTTAATCCTCACATGTGTAACTTGGCAATGCTGGGCTGAGATCAGGCTGGTTTCCAGGATGTCTGGTCCTATACAAGTCACTTTTAGAAGGACATTTCAAGCCCATCAAAGAAAAATAGTGGTCAGCTATATGAAGGGTGGGAAATATTCTGTCTCTCTGGTCAGTAACAAAACACACCGTAATTTCAGCTGAGCCAGGATTTCATCTGTTAGCTTTTAAATCTCTAGACATTAAGTTTGTTTCTCTGCCTACAAGCCCTACCAGCACCAACAGTGAACCTACGGTTTGGCAATCAGGGGAGCTGCTCATTTCCTTCAGTCACTGTTATCTGCTGCCAATGCTTTCCAGAATAACAAAGAACACGGGACAACTTGTGTTTTACTTCTTTCCAGTTTCAATGGGAAAAATCAGTCTTATAAATTTTTTATATCCATGTAGAGCAATATCAGTTTTGATTGGGTTTGCTCACTGCCACATGTTATTGCCTTGAAAGTAACTCCTCTCTCTGTCTTTTGCATGTGCTGTTGGAGGTATAAGATCCCCATACCATGTCTGAGCTTTTCTGCACGCACCTGGCATCACAGCACCTTCATTTACAACTCTCTTAAGGCTTTTGGAGACTGCATTTGTGTAAGCAAAATGCGCAGACCAATTCTCTTCTGATCCAAGGTCCATGGAAATGAGTGTCTTCTAACTGCGTTAAAGTAAATAAACATAAATGTAGGGTTTAAGCAAACCAGGACATACGAGTAGTTTGCAGTAGTACACAAAAGAAGGTGTTTCAGTGATCAGGATTTGAAGTGTGAGTGTATGCTTTGACAGACTGAATGAGCTGTTGCTGCTTAACAGCTATCTTGCAAGGATGCTAGAAGACATGTGTAACCCTGTGGGTGAAAATGAATACTGTTTCATTGATTCAGACTCTGGGACAGGTTCACAGACTGTGTAGGTAGGTTTGGTTCCCCAGGAAAAAAAAAATATGCTGATTTGTGTTATCTGGCCTTCTGATTTCAGTGGCAGTGATGATTTATGGATTTCTTCAGCTGAAATTCTTCAGTGGCAGTGACAAGTGGTGAAGAAAGAAACTGAAGCAGCAGAAGGTGACATACTATTTTTCAAGAGCTATTCTTTTAGCTTTGGTTGTCCTTGTGTTCTCCTACAGTAACTGCTCTGAATCAAGTTATTACATTGCATTTTACACAGCAAAGTCAAGGATGGATTTCTTAAAATAAGTGAAACAAGACTGACCCCGTGCTAGGTCCTGACTTTCTGTCTGAACACCGGAGAACTCTGATCCATGGTCACCATTAGAGGGGAAACAGAAAAGTACGGCAACCTGTGATCTTATGGTAAATGTTGCTTACTTTTTTTCCCCCTGCATTCCTGAAAAATTCCCCTTAAGTCACTGTAACTCTGGGGAATGGTATATATTGTATGTGAATGAAATTGCTGTTCCTTTTAGTACGGGTACTTAAGACTAACTGCAAAACAAAAGCAGCATATGGAAAGTGTGTCACGCACTGTGATTTTGGTACAGTCGAAACTCATTCCTTCCCAAGAAGAATAACTGATGTGGAAGTCATTTGGTCCCTCCAGATTTTATAAAACTGCTTGATGCTGAAATGTGTAGGTTCAAGCCCTCCTAGAAACCCATATTGTGGAAACATCATATTTTTTTTTTTTTTTCCCAAAAAAGGACCTGAACTCTAGTTGACCACAAATGTATGTTACAAGTATTCTTTTATACAGGAAGCCTGAAATCAAGGTACATGGGAAGACCACAGCATTTCAGATATGACAGCTGTCCTGTCTTATGGGTACAGTGACTTTTACAAAGGGCCTACAGCATCTCTGTGTAGTAAAGATTGTTATTGCTCTCATATTATTGGAGCAACATCAAAGAGGTCGAAGCATAGCACAAATAAAATTACTCTGTTTGATTGAGTCTGTCTTATAACTGTATTACTTGGGTGCAGAAGTACTGTTCTAACATCACAGAAGCTTGCTCTGGATCAAAATCAACACTGGTCAGTTCCTCTTTCACCACTGTGAAACTCCAAATAAAAAAGAAAAAATAAAAAATGTGGGATTTAGATTTAATTGCTGTGCTATTCCTTAGTGTCTCTTACTGTCAGGCCCAGGTATCTGTAGTGTTAACTGGGGAACTGCCTGTGTATTTATAATGTTTTTGATGTACTCTGCCTTAACGTTTTGTAAGTGCTCTGCTTTCTGAAGAGCTAAGCAGCCAGTTTGGCCTCAGTTCAATGTAGCCATATGCACATACACTTTTCTAGTAGGTTTTGCTTTCACAGCTTGTCTACATGGGGAACTTAGATTAGTGTATGAATTTACAACACACTAGCTACTGCGTATGGTTGAAGCATAGGCTCCACTGAACCCCATGAGCTACAACTTTCTGTTCACCTTCCTGGCTGCCAGGAGAAGCTAAAATTAGGAATAACTGCAGAAAAACTGCCCCATTTAATGTTTGGTCTTTCTCAAGCCTCGTCTATCAAGATTATATGGAAGATGGCTTGGGCTCATGTTGAAATGCCACATTGTTCCCTGTTCTTGAGAAAATTCAAGCTACAAATGTAAATGTCTGCCAAGACTTAAAGAGGCTTTTCAAATGATGTTGAGGACAGTGGAGAAAATAAGCAAAGGTGCAGTTCCCACTTTCCACTCATGGAAAATTGTTAGTTGCATTGCCCTGAGGCCTGTGTTCAGTGTAGAAACTGCATGGGAAGTATTACAAAGATCCAGCAGTGTCCCTTAAAGGAAGGATTATGTATTGCGACAATGTCTTCCATCCAACACACATGGGAGTGCCCTGGAGTCATGTCTGAGTTTAATCATCAGCAAAAGGCCCACTTGAGCAGTGTTAACAAAAAAGCCTGGAATAAAATAATTTTCAGTTTCCAGGCATTCCACAAATATACGTGGCAATGACTATGTGCCCTACTGAATTATTATGAAAACAAAATCAGATCTTCATTAAGAGACTTAAATCATTAAAAGGTCAATTTTTTGTTTTCTTTTAGTACATTTCCATTGTCCCAGATGACAATTCAAAAGCCATATTTATGTTATAGCCCACCTATGAAAATCTAAATAAGCATGACTGAAGAATCAGTACAGTGTACCATTGTGTTCTAGTCCATTTTCTTCCCTCTGTAAAACTATGACGGTGAGGAAAAAATGCAAGTCTCTACCTGTACCTTGTACAAATGGCAGAACCAGCAGCATTTCTTGAAGAGCTGATCCTGCAAAGCTCCAGACTGGATGCACAGAGGCAGCTAATGTAAGGTTAAAAAAAAAAAAAAAAACATCAGTGTAAATGGACTTGTTACATATAAACTTCTCAATCTTGCATTTCAGTTATCACAAGCTGCCTGCCTGTTGAACTAGTGGTGTGATTTCAAGGAGCCATGGATTTTCAGGGAAGGATTGAGGACAGATGGTCTCACTCTGATATTATACCTTTTTTATTGTAACTTCCCAAAGTTTTCAGAAGTTTGTGGCTTTGTCTGCAGGTCCTTCCCCTCTTCAGCCTTTGATTCTCAATCATTGGGGAAAAAATGTTAATAATCTTTAGCACAGCTGAGGTGCTAGGAAATGGCAAGCCTCCCCATCCCTTGGAGATGAAGAAAAGGATAGCTGGAAGGAACTAGATAGTTTCTGACAAGGAAAAAAAGGCACTTCTGTACCAGAAACAGCTTATTGAAAAAAAGAAAACAGCTCCCAGGGTAGGTTCTGTAAAAGACATGATACCATGGCTGTGGTTAGATGGCTTCAGGCCAGACAAAGAAAATAGATGAGAGATGGGTTAGCTCTGCCACTACAGATGTTAAAGCAGTGGAATGTGTATTATTTACCCCAGCAGTGGAGTGAACTCTCCCAGACACACAAATTCTAGGGAACTACCAGTGATAACCACTGAAAAGTTGACTGTAGCAAATCTGTTCGGACTTGAGAGCACTTACCTACAGTTGAAGGACATTACAGTCAATTGATTTGTCTAGTGTAGCCAATGCCTGAAAATAACCCTAGCTGGAGTGAGTTGTTCTGTGTTTGTTAGTTTTGTCTTTAGTTACTGCCTCTTTTATATGCCTTTTGTGTATTATTCATCTGGAAGTTGAGCACTTTCTTGCTTACTCTGTCAGCTTTTTTTTCACCCCATTACAGGGTCACCTATGAAAAGCTTTGAAGGTTTGACTCACAGGCATGGAACAAAATTCGTTTCAGGTGATAATGTTTCCCAGTAGGAGAGTGTTTGGATTGTTGGAAAAGTAGTTTGTTATGAGAATATAAAACCAGTTTCCAGGATGAACAAGGGAATTGTTTTGTTCCTTTGCAGTGCAGAGTTAGCGAGCAATAGCCTGAGGGGGTCAATTCTAAATCAGTCTGCATAATTCCTTGATTTCATTTTGATATCCTTTTGCCTCCATCCAGCCCAGCTCTATAAAATTATTTTCCTTATTGTCTATCTAGCTGGGCTGTGGAAAATGAAGATCAATATTGCAAGCATGTGGCCCGGACATTTAAAATTGGGTAACCATTTGAGACAGGCAGTGCAGGAAACTCTAAGGGTGGGTGATACAGGGAGAGTACCTCCTCACTGCATGACCAGGACCAGGTGGCAAGGGCATGAAAAGCCTCCAAATGAGCAACAGGGAATGGTAGCTTCCCAGACTACCCACAGCTGAATGTGATAAATATGATCTCTGGGATGGTTCCTTTAACTGGGCACCATGACCCCTCTACAGATATGGCACTTATGTGAAGCATATGCCGGCCTATGCAAAAAGCTAACGTTAACTAGATAATGTTAATGTTCTTTTTTTAAAAGAACATACTGAAACTGGGGTTATACTCAGGTAACTGAAGTTTACCTTCTTCTCCTTGGGGCATTATAAATTTCACCTGTTTTTTTTTTTATTGCCTTGCCTGAAATGTTAACTTGGTGAGCTTACTCACCTTTTAAACTTACCAACATATACCTTGTCAGGGGAGATGGATTGATTTTTCCCAACATGCACAGCTCAGATCAAAAGCATACTGTAATAATAGTTGCTACTAGCCTGTGGACAGACAATGAACTGGGGCCCCTGTGCAGATTCATTTGTACCTCACTCACCTTTAAAGGTCAGATTTTCAGCTCCTCCAGCCCTTGGGATAAAATGCAGAGTCTGACTCTGCAACTAGACTAAAACTTTCTTTAATTCAACAGAATTTATTTGAGATCAATATGTGCAGTGAGCTAGCTAGTCTCTCTGGCACAGGTGCCTGAAATTGAGTAATAGTTTAACGGAAGTAGTCATAACTTGCCCCTGTGTTCCAGTTGCCTCACTGTTAATACCTGGCAGCTCCTTCAGACAGAGTACATGCAAAGAAAAATTCTGAAGTATTGAATCCTTTTTACATATTTTTCCAGAACAGAGTTTTCCCCCTAGATATTGCTTGAAGGAACATACCCTCACGTTTAGGAGGGAAATAAGGAAGAGGTCGTAAAGGTTGGCATTGCTGAGACAGCAAGTGATATTGCCTTGAATCACTAGGAGAAATATTCAGTTCACCTAACTTTGGACTTGTATGTTGTAACTGATTATAGTTGAGCTAATCACCTCTTGTCAAACTGGAAATAAATATACTTATGGTATGATTCATCTCATCCTAGTGTAGACCACCAAAAAGCCAAAGTCAAGTTAATTAGACCCTAAAATTTTCCTTTGATACTCTGGAAAACATACCAAATCTGAAAAGCTCATTCAGCTCCCGGCCTAACCTGCACACCTTTCCTATGCAAAAGTGTATGTTCTTCCAGCAGAGATTCACTAAGCAACCTCTCCCACTACATTTGACTTTTGAATGGAATTCATTTCTATGAGTAATTAATAATTTTATGGTTGGTGTTTTCAACACCTAACCATTCTGCCACTAACACTGAGGTCAACTTTGCAAACCATACGGCAACTGTGCACAAGACTGTCTTTGAGATTATTAGACTTCTAGGCAATATTGGAAAAAAGATGTGTTATCATGGTCCTGTAATGAACCTACCTATCAAATATAAGGGATACATTGAGGAGGTGACTACTCTTTACAGTCCTACAGGGCTTCGTTTAAGCTGTGGCTATCTTTCTCCAGTTCTTTGCACTTTCTGGGTCTGGATTCTTTAAGACTTCTTAGTTACTCAAAGAAATATGAGTCTCAAGTGTCTTACCTGAGACAGACTTGATATTTGACCCTCCAGCAGATGGAAGGGAAAAGAAAGATCAGAAGGTTAAATGATATTGTTAACCATACAGTGAATTACTTCTCCTGAATCTACAGAGGCTCTTTTAAGAGCACTGCTTGCATACATCATGGCATATAACACAATGCAGTATCGAGTGTCTCTCTAAGGACCTGTCTCCATAAGGAGCTGGTGGGCTGTATGCTTGCATACAGCTTTAAAACAAATCTACTTCAGAAAGCATAGCGCTTGGATGGAAGTAATCTTACTGAATTTAAAATGTATGGAAGTTAGGAATATAAATTTAATTAGTCTACTTGGTTTCTTCTGTCACTAGTGGGTGCGCTGACTTCTCCTTCAGAAACAGCTAAACTTCACTCTTAACTCGAGAAAGGCAGTACCTATATAGTATCATGTCAAAAGAGAGTAAACTTTAAGGATGGGTACAAATTTGCTTTTCATAAGCTACTCTGTCCTACTAGGTGTGTTAAGGGCTAATAAGGATGAATCAAGAGAAGAAGTTCATATGATCCCAACTGGACATGAACCAAATGTTCATTATTCTGTCAGGCCCCATTCTTTAGTCAAGGGAGACTGATTTGTGTCATGAATGTGCAGTCTAGAAGCAAAGCAAAGCACCTTACTTCTATCAAGAACACATTGTGTTTCCTGTTGATTGATCTCCCTGGTACCCTATGAGAAGACATTTGGACTCATTCCTGTTTGGATCCATTAGGTATACCAACACAGCATTTGCAAAGACTGTTTTATAACATATACTGTTGTACTGGGTTTACGTGGCAAGGTTTTGAGAGTGGGCGGGCTACTACAGGAGTGGCTTCTGTGAGAACGTGCTGGAAGCTTCCCCTATGTCCGATAGAGCCCATGCCAGCCAGCTCCAAGAGAGACCAGCTGCTGGCCAAGGCTGAGCCAATCAGTGACAGGGGCAACATCTCTGTGATAATGTATTTAAGAAGGGGGAAAAAAGCCCTGCACAACTGCAGCCAGACAAAGGATTGAGATTATGTGAGAAGAACAACTCTGCAGACACCAAGATCAGTGCAGAAGGAGGGGCCAAGGTGCTCCAGGCACCAGAGCAGAGATTCCCCTGCAGCCTATGGTGAAGACCATGGTGAGGCAGGCTGTCCCTTTGCAGCCCATGGAGGTTAACAGTGGAGCAGATATCCACCTGCAGCCCATGGAGGACCCCACGCTGGAGCAGGTGGATGTGCCTGAAAGAGACTGTGACCCCGTGGGAAGGCCGCACTGGAGCAGGCTCCTGGCAGGACCTGTGGACCCGTGGAGAGAGAGGAGCCCATGCTGGAGCAGGTTTGCTGGCAGGACTTGTGACCCCACGGGGCACCCACGCTGGAGCAGTCTGCTCCTGAGGGACTGCACCCCATGGAAGGGACCCGCGCTGGAACAGTCTGTGAAGAACTGGAGCCTGTGGAAAGGACTTACATTGGAGGAGTCCATGGAGGAACTGTTTCCTGTGGGAGGGACCCCAGGCTGGAGCAGGGGCAGAGTGTGAGCTGTCTTCCCCTTGAGGAGGATGGAGCAGCAGAGACAATGTGTGATGAAGTAACCGCAATCCCCATTCCCCATCCCCCCACACTGCTCTGGGGGAGGAGGTAGAGAAATCGGAGTGAAGCTAAGCCCAGGAAGAAGGGAGGGGTGGGAGAACGGTGTTTTAAGATTTGTTTTTATTTCTCTTTACCCTACTTTGATTTGACTGGTCATAAATTAAACAGATTTTCCCAAGCTGAGTCTGTTTTGCCTGTGACAGTAACTGCTGAGTGATCTCTCCCTGTCCTTACCTCGATCCACGAGCTTTTTGTTATATTTTCTCTCCCCTGTCCAGTTGAGGTGGGGAGTGATAGAGAGGCTTTTGTGGGCACCTGGTGTCCAGCCAGGGTCAACCCACCACAACTGTGCATGTCCCATATGTAACTGATAGTGAAAATAGAAATTATGGTAAGGGATGGAAAATCCAACTTAAGGTTTACTAGTAGATAACCTGAAGTGTACATCTATGCATATATGTGTGTGTATTTATATACCTACACACACGTGCACACACTGTAAACAAACCTATATACACACATAAAGTATAGACTCACATAATCTATTGACATCAGTTCTTCTCCTGAACCATTCTATTGAGGATAGTAGTACATCTACGTTTCTTTACTAACTAAACTCATATTTTAGTATAGTTCTCTGCAGTACTATATAGACTACCAATTCAGGTGGATGCTTATACAGATTTCAGTAATATCCACTGTGTTGTTTAGATGTGGCCTTTTTACCTGTGTGCACCAATAGACTCATTACAGGCCAAGTCCATGTTTGTTAGTCCTCTGGGAGATACAACTATAATACCTTTTGTGGAAAGGCATTGGATGGCTAATGTAATATCTGTAGAACATGATCCATCTAAAACTTCTTGAGCTTTGTTCATCATTTCAAGGGGGAAAAATACTAATTAAATCTGACAACATTTGCATATATAGTCTAGTAATTAGATGAAAGTTTCCTCTTTGTAATTCTAGAGGGCAATAACACAAATTATTAAAGAAATTTGAGAGCTACCTGGAGTAAACAGTCTCCAAGATACCCAACAATCATAATATTCAGTGTTTTAATTTGCATATATAAATGGCTATAAAATAACTTCTCATGAAAATTGGAGATCTAAATTAAGAAGTCTTTATTCTGGGCTTGATCCAAAGCTTACAGGAGTCAGTGGATTTTTTATATTGACTGTAATGGGCTTTGAATAAGGGTATAATAAAAATTTTCTCTAAAAGTGAATGAAACGAGTGGTAGTTTTGAAACCCCCCTCAGAATCTAGTTCTAGAAAGGCCTCCAATATTCATGCATTTCAACATTTTCACCCAAAGAGTATCTCTCATTACTGATTTTTCTCTAGATTTTTTTTTCATTTAAGGTGATTCAGTATGTCTGACATCTAATTTCTAGGAAAAGCACATCACAATTTCATATTGGCTTGGGGGCCTACATTTATAGGTAGACAACTCCTTACAAAAAGCTTTCTGATGGCAAACCAGAAGAAGCATAGATAGATCCTCAATGAATGAATCTCTGCTGTCGTCTGTTGAAGAAGAGCAATATCGTGGCAGAGAGATTTTACATGTGTACCATTTTTTGCTTTGAAATCCTCTAAGCCATCAGGAATTCACCAAAGTTCTATGTGTCAAATCAGCAATGCAATGTACCAAAGAAATTATGAAAGTCGTGTTTTTCCTCTTCATAAACAGTTTGGTGAAGTGTTCACTATACTGTCAATGCTTTTGTAGAAATTATTTTATACAGGTAGTTTTACTATAGAACATATACAAAAAATGAACAAGACAAGATCCTAGTTCAATCAGTTTAAAATGCTGCTTAGTCAGAAACCAGTTGCCAATATGAGTCAGTAATAAATGTGTGAAGAAAATGACTAGAAAGAGGATACTGAAATATCCTCCATTATCTGGCAGTTCTGTTTAAAAGTTCCTTAATTAGGGAAATAATCAGCACCATGATTCTATTATGAATTCTGGGCCTGTCTTCCAAAAATTTCTCTAATCTAATTTTGTACTCCACAATGTCCTACAAGATCTCATTCTAAAATATGGTTGCATCCTGTATAAAAAAAAAAAAAAAAAAAAAAAAAGAACACACCAAAACAACACATTAACTTTCNCTAATCCCTGTAAAAAAAAAAAAAAAAAAAAAAAAGCACACACCAAAACAACAACTTAACTTTTGTTGCATTACACTTATTGACTGGTATTTCATCATGTTCTTGTGCTATGATGAACAGTAGAAACACATTCATTATTTTGCTTCAGTAGTCAACAATCAATACTGTTCGTTATTTTTTTAAACTCCCTCAATTATCTCCTTTTGAAGAAAAGGAGTCCTGGTCTATTTAGTCTTTCATATAGAAGCTGCTACAATCCTCCTCATTACCTTTCTTTGTAAAAGATACTTCAGGGTATGTCTGTATGACAGCTGAGAGATTTTCATTCATGCGAAGTTTTTTTAGCCCAAACTTGGCATTTTATTCCCTCTTTCCATAATAAAGAGTTCCTTGGTTTATTCCTCATCCAAATACTTACAAGTAAAAAAAATATTAGCTCCTGTGGGCATCCATTATTAGTTATTTAGTTTATACAGGTTTTCAATAGATGGGCAATCCAGCGACATTTGTTATTTTTTAGAGATGGTCCTTGTTGCTACTATAAACCTCCCCTACAGGCAAAGTAGAGGAGGTTGCCCTGAGAATGGCTGTTCAATGAAAAGGAATGAGCCCTGAAGGATTAAAAAATGAAAGTTGATATAGCCTTGCTTAACATGATTCATCATTTTGGGTGAATGGTCAACAATACCATTCGTTACTACACAAAAAGTTCTTTGTAGGTTTCTAAAGCTGTGTGTATAGTTTCTTCCTTCAGAGAATAAGAGATACTAAGTATTCATTAACTCACCCAGTCCCTCCACCTGTCAATGCAGAATTACTCACTGCAGTATATTTCTGAGGGATCTGGCACCTGCACAGACATGCATTTTTGCCAAAACTCTGACATAATTTTTCTTGATATACAGTCAGTTTTACCATGGCTGGAAATTTATAATGCCCTTACTTTCTCTGGGAGTTTAGTTCTTGATGCTTTTGTGTTACTTTGAAAATGTTAATTTGCATTATTCAGTCTATACTTCCACCTAAGAGATAAGACTCTGACCTGAGTTTCTTGTGGTTATAGATGCAAATGACTGTACAAGTGCAGAAAAACAAAATTAAAAAAAAAAAAAAGGTTAAACTTGATCTTCTGTATTTTCATAATAAACAGTAATGATAATAGAGTTTGAAAGACCATCACGTCAGATTATAAAAGAAAGAAGATCTCCTTTGCAGGCTGTGAAGATAGTCTGCTGCTACCATAGGCATGAAGGGTGAGATTTATTTAATAAATGATAATTAACTACAGCCTACTGTGTCTGTTTCTAGATAATCACCATAGGGGACTCAACGGGGTGAAGCCATCATATCAGGCATACAATTAATGGAAACATAAAGGTTTGAAGAGACCTATGCAAATCACTTAGTCTAATCCTGCCTAAACCCAGGTTAAATTCAAAGAAAGATCTGCTTATTTGTCCAGTAGACTTTTGTAGACTCCTAAGTTCATGGAAATACCACAGGCTCTCTGGTTTCCTGTCCCAGTAGTAAACCACTCTTGTTGGGAAGCATCTTTTTATTACTTAGTTGAAATCTCCCTTGTTGCAACAGGAGTCTGTTGTCTCTTGTTCTTTTTATGGAGTACCTCTAGAAAACATCTGGCTTGGTCTTTTTTATAGCCCTTCTTGGTAGCTGGTGAAGGACTATGATAAGGTTCTTCCATAACTACATTCAATCTTAAAATTAATCTCTTGCATATGTCAAAGTTTCTTGTTCTTCATTGGCTACAATGGAAACACAGAATAACAATATCAGTAGTAGACAGATACAGTGTAAACATCTAAAACTACACAAGCTGAATCACTACCACAGATGAGTTGGCTGATGTATCCATAAACTATCACTGGATTATAAATTCCTGGAAAATGTACTTTGATTACTGGTTTTATTTGTTCACTTTTTAGAATTTCCCCAAAACATGAAGCAGTTGCTGGTGGAGCTGCATGACACTTCAGAAGTAATGACCATGACTCCAGAATAAAAAAAAAAAAAAACAAACCCAAAAAACCCACATTCCATAGTTTTATAGAACTGCCCTTTACTAAATTAGTTGTGATCTCTTAAGCCACTAGACTGATTACAGCCAAGTCTAATAGTCTTCATGTTGCAGTAAAGCTCCTAAAAAATGTTCAGCTCTGTGCCAAATGACAGTATCCTGAAATAATTAGGATAATCAGTGTGGCCAGGTTACTCCAGAAACAGTTGGATGGACGTTTTCCTTTGAATAAATCTGGGAAAATGTGCTGTCAAGTAGCTCATATTTTTAATTGCTGTGGTAGCCCTGTCACCAACCTATTATGTAACTATTATAGGTAGTGATGTTCTGAATTGTCTCTTGGTGTCCATCCATACAAGGATGAGAAAAGCTGTTCAGATGTGATAAGAATGAGACTTTGTTTTGACCATGGACCTAAAATCCTCAGTGCTAAAGAACATTTTTTCTCCTATTTACCCTTTCTGTGAAATCAGGACTAGTTGCTGAAATACTAAGATATCAGGAAACAAGTTTTACTCTTAGGCTTTTCTAGTTTGCACAAAAAATCCCAGCAAAAGTGTTTTGTCTTTCCTAAGAGTTTCAGTCTACTGTTCTAAACACAGGTATGCATCTGTTTCTTGATGAAAAAGTGCCCAAAACCCTTTGGCACCCATCCTAAAGCAGATGACTCTTCTAAGGGTCTTCTGGTGCTAATCTGTGCATAAATTTCATGTACTTGCTCCATAACAACTTATACTAGTACAACAATCACATGGTGAGTAACACAACCAGAGAAGAGCGAAATAAACATTTTCAAGTGTATTAGTACTGGAATTAATCAAAATCTCAAGCTTGTTTAAGTGAGCCTAAGTGTTTTGGAATAGATTTACCTGCTGTAGTGCTAATCATTTAAATATTAGGACTATTTGATGTGAACAGTTATGCGTTGCAGGAGTTGCTGCTGTGGAAAAAGAAGAGACATGATCTATCCATGTTACTGCACACTTCTGGTAGATTAATTTCATATGTTTATTCATAAACATTTTTAATCCTCCTGTTGTGGTTTGGCCCCTGTTGGCAATCGAGCACCACACATCCGCTCTCTCACCATTCCTCCCTGGAAAAGGGAAAGAATAGGGAGGGCAAAAGTAAGAAAACT
>VZTL01034581.1:320-21691 GCA_013400535.1 Scopus umbretta | reverse complement strand
ACCCCACTCCCACCCCACCCCCATTATTTATACTGCTCAGAGCGATCTTCTGTCTGTGTCTTCAAGCCAAATTACTATAACAGAGGAAAACAGTGTCTAAGATGAAACTTCAGGCTCTAGCTCATCTCTTCTGGCACTTCTCCAAAGCAATGGGTCACTCCTGACTGCAGCTGAAGTTGTGCAGTTACCACAGTTGGTTGTATTGTAGAGCAGCTTTGGATATTGACTTTAGGATCTATATTTCTGCCTATATTATGAAATGATTCCTTCTAATCTTATAAAAAACTTGGCAAATATTTTAGTCTGAGTATCCTCTGTGTGTGCGTGTATTCTTTCTATACATTTTACCATACTAATCTCTTTACTGTGAACGTTGAATTTTTCTGTGCTTGTAGCAGGCAGTTGTCTTCCCCCTGCTCTGGGACTGGGCCATAAATAGTCTGGTCTCTCTCATGAGCATATTTTTCCACCCTCCACAATCAGTTCATGTCTTCATCCTGTCCTACTCCTGTTCTCCTGGTTCTTGTCTGTTTTTTAAACAGATTGTTTTGCTTGTAATGCTTCCAAAGTGACTGCTCATACTGTAGATTCGAGGAAGAACACCAAACAGTAAAATGCATAAATAGACAGCTCATTTTGTCACCTCTAATTATAACTGATGACAAAGTGAAAATTCTTTTGTCAAAAATCTTGCAAGTGGACTTGCATTTGAATTAAAGTTGAAAATGTAAACTCTCCTTTCTGAGACTGGGGTCTGATCTTTGGTAGAGCTACAAAGGTCCAGTAGAGATGAGATGTTTCTTTGGGTGCAGTTTCATAATTGGCATAAATTCATCATGGGGCAGGGTCAGTTCTCCACCTCCCACCTTGCATATTCCTGATGCCTTCCTTCTGCATTATTGCCTGTATAGTAGCAGAAAGCTCTTGAATAACACGAACATTGAGGATTTGGATCATCTTTCTTACCTGATTGACCATTCAGCCCCAACTGCAAGTTCTGGGACAAGGGAACAGGGCAGACCACTATGGCCAGGAGAAGGGCAGGACTGTCTTTTCCAGCGTGAACTGGAGGTGATTTGTGCCTGTTGTGAAACCGTGAGCTGACCTCTTTCTGAGGAGTACAGTTCTGTTTTTCACTTGGTGTGTAATGGCTTTCCAAGCAGAGTGAAAACAGCTCTTCTGGAGACAAACTTAAAAGAAGAAAAAAAAAAAGAAAAGGAGTTTTTCTGGCAAGTTCATGTTTCCCAGCTCCTTTTGTAGGAGCAATGATTTTTGAAAGTGGAAATATCTCTATCTAAAGCATGAGAAAAGAAGCCAGGTTTGTCGGGTGGTGAATTACCCTGCCTCTGCCCAATTTGTATGCAGTAAACAAAGTACTCCTTAACAATAAATGAACGAGCACTAATGTAACATTAAGACATGATTTGCATCAGTGCAACTACGGAAATCAAATGCTAAGTTTAACATGTCTTCTGTAGTGTACCATCTGTTTAGCTGTCCCATTGCATCACATCTGTCTAGCCTGTTCACAGCAGCGGTCCCACTGAGGTTGAGGGTGCTTCCAGAGGTAGATTCTGGGGGGTTCTCTCCGAGGAGAAGGGGAACTGTTTTGTTCTGCTTAGCTGTGTTGCTTTCCTTTAGAGCTTGATAGAAGCAGAGCACATGCACTGGGTAATAAATGCTAGCTTGTTCTGCCTCTGCCGGGTCCTCAATGGAAGGAGCCCAGTAACAAGTGTGTGGTCTCAACAAGAAGTAGCTTTGGAGACAGGTTCCTGGTCCTGTTCCCAGCTCTGTGTTGGCTCATTTGTAAGCCACTTAACCCTTCTGGTTTTATTTCATTTTCCCCTGTCTGTGGAAGCGCCACCTGACAGGGATTTTTTGCTAATAAGGCATTTGCTATTTCTGAACTGCTTTTTAGAAAAAATGCAGGGGGATTTAATCAGAGAAGGAAGTTGGAGGGCTTATATATATTTTAAAATAACTTCCAACACCAGTGTGTCTTTGGTGGATTATTTTTTTTTTAACCTTCATTTGTCTCACATGAGTGTTATGCACTTCAAAATAGCCAAATGGTGTATTTCAGAAATCCCATTCTGAAATTCTCAGGCCTGTGGAACAAGACTGGTCCCAAGGGCAGAGCTTCAGCCACAGCTTTAGGTTTCCTTGTGTCAGGTGGAGCTCAGTGCAAACATTGCGCTCTTGCATGTGTCTCTTCCCTCTCCTTTTGTGTTTATGAATGTGTCATGTTTATCATAAGGCTTATTATGTTAAACTTGCCTGACCGAAATACTATTTCACATTGTAAAGTCGTGGTAATCGTATTGTGCGATTGCGTTTTTAAAAAATTGATTTGAGGGTCGTGTCCTGTGTCTGTAGACTTTGATTGCTTGTACAAGCTTTTGGTTGAAGGGAGGAGCTTTCTCTCTTACCTAATATTCATGTGCCATCAAAAATGTGCTTACAAACCGAAAGGAGATGTGGACAGACTGTCAGCCTGAATTGGTGGTGTGGGTGGTTCTTGGCAAAGCATGTAGAGTCTCTGAAGCTGGTGAGGAAATTTTTAACCGTGGTGTCACAAACTTGATGCGTTAGCAACAGATGTCATTTTCATAAGCCTCTGCTCTCTTCGGGAGCACAGCATGTGAGCGGTATTCACAATCTGCATGCGAAACACACAGTGGTTGATGGCATGAAGTCATGTCTTTTAATACACACTGGCTAGAAGAACACCTTGGTGTAACATTGTGAAGCTTTGGCTTTGGGGTTTAATTAGACCAAGACGACGGAGCTCCATGTTGTGCCTGGAAAGTCTGCTTGAAGAATGTCAATGAACTGAAAGTCAGAGCAACCATTCTGTTAAAACAATACTTAGCTCTTGCCCCATGTGGTTTTATTTGAGAGCTGAATGCTGATGTGAGTGAAGTGAAATAGGCGAATCCTGTGCTTTCCATCCTTTTTCTTTTGACTTTCCATGCGTGCAAAAAAAAAAATAAATAAAATTCAGAAGGGGCACGAACTCCACTACACTGGTAGGAACTATTTCAAGTGAGTAAGATAAAATGTGACTGCTCTGCTAGTGCACAAAGACATCATCTAAACTGAAGTTACCTGAGGATGAGAGCTGCATAGTGCACCAGGGGCATTTAAGCCTGGCAATCATTTTTGAAATGTTTAAGATGGTCGTAGTTCCACAAAAATGAAAGGGGAGTAATATAAAAAAATTGGCATATTGATAGCAGCATAGCTTAGAAAGGAGAGGGGAGTGTGTCTGGCCTTGCTGTCTAACTGTTACGGTCTGTCAGCATTTGAGCATCACCAGCATGCCTGAACAAAGAAAGAACTTGTACTGGTCCCTCAGCTTTTTGGTGAGGTATAGATTTATTGCGATCTGAAGGGTGGGGAAACCCAAAAGCACCAAAAGCTGTGGGTTTGGATGAGTCGACATTTCCATTTGACATAATCATTCGGAGATTTTTGTAACTCATCCAAAAAAAAAAAAACAAACCAACCACTAAAATAACCGGTGACCTGGGTCTCAGCCTGAAATTCATTTGCTTTGCAGAAACAAGAGGTTTTGAGTTATGCAAGTGCAAATTTTCCTTGAAGAATATTGTATGTAAAGCCTTTTTTTTGCATTTGTTTATCTCCAAAACAGGTTCATTTTTTAAAATGAAAACTTGAGCCTTCGGTCCCTCCTGTGGACAAATAGCCTTACACAAGGTCTTGTTTCATTTTAGAAAAATGAATTGCTGCGCCGGTGGGGTAGTATTTGATTGCTTTAAAAGTTCCTGTCAGTGTTTTATTTTTGTTTTTCGTTTGTGGACTTGCTGTGCCTTTTGCCCGGCCATATTTAGTCTGCATACTAAATGTTAGTCCGCCCAAACACTTTACTTTGTGCACTTAGCTTTTTTCCTTTTTTTTTTTTTCCTTTCTTTTTTCTTTTTTTTTTTTTTTTTTTTCTTTTGCTTTCACCCAGATGTATTTTAGACCGAGACAGACTTTGCTCTGATGGGCCGGATTTTAGTCCGTGCACTAAATTTTAGTCCGCAGACTAAAAATAATCCGCGGATTATTTACTAAATCGATTCCCTCACTGAGAACTACAGAGACCTTAATCTCCCACTGAGCCGTACACGCGAGGGTCTGCACGGCTTGCAAGTCCCACTGTCTGTCCGCCCTCCCACCCCTTCCCACCACGGAGCGCCAGCCCAGCATTGCCTTGGCATCGGCACCCCGCGGCATGGAAGTGCTCGTGTACCCATTGCCGTGGGTGGCAGCCGCTCGTGTAGTTCTCGGTGGGTGAATTGGGCAGCTTTCCCGGTGGAACTGTGTTGAATGGGAAGAGCTGAAAGACTGCAGGGGGTTTTGCTTTCATTTCTTAGGGCGTTACTCAAAAGGGAGGCGGGAGGGGACAAATTGAGGGGAAAAAAATTCTTAAGTAATGGGTGCGAAGGGTATGAGGGGGAATAAACCCGCAATAGAGAGAAATTCAGTCCATACCCGCATTCCTGAGGTGGTACGTCCAGTTCCTGAAGACTCCTAAAGAGATAACGCCAGCAAACAAAATCCAGTGGCGGGGGAAGTCAATCCAAAATGGAGAATAATCCGCGGCGGCCTGAGGCACTCGTAGCTCACACAAATTAAAAGCATCCAAATTCGAAGTACAGATCTCGGATTTTTACTTTCTCTTCAGCACAAATTATAAATTGCTAGGGGTTTGGGTTTTTTTTTGAGGGGAGGGGGGGAACAAACCCAAAACAACCCAAAAGTTTACGTTGTGTCTCTGGGACAGATTTACAAGTGGGGTGCACCTTTGGGGACGAACTAATCTGGCCCCATTGTCTGTGGACGTTTATATCCAGGACCGAGGACTGAAAATTCTTTATGATGGGAATTTCAATTACCCTTTTAGTTCGAGTTAGAGTTTTGATTTCAATTTCTTTTATTTTTTTAGTAAATGCACTGGCATTGGAACATAAATTTAATACAGAAATGTTTCTATACTATGCCTCACCATTGCACAATCGATTTTTTTGGCATACACTGTGGTGAAGTTGGACTTGCTGCTATGGAGACTGATGTTTAAAGTTTCTAATTGTATAAACATTTTCTATGTCCCCCACACCATGGATTTCTTATAATATTGGCTATATTTTTCCTTGCTGGACTATTCTCTTTTGGATTGACTCCCCCTGTTTGGATTATTTCACTGCATTATCATCTTTAGGACTCGTCAGGAACAGGACATTTCACCTCAGGAGTACGGGTATGTACTTAAACATTTTTTCAAATTACTAGGCCTAGCCTTGAAAAAAAGGAGAGAAATGCTAGAATTGGAATATTTGAGTTCAGACCACATCCTTGAAGCACCAGCCAGGCGACTGTTGTAGCACGAGGCGATAGAGATGAGATGGGCACAGGCCTTTAACTCACTCCATGTGTTAGTCACCACTTGTTGCAGGAGGAGGCTGTGTGAGGCCTTCTAATTTAATTCTTACTTTTTCCCTCCCTGGTTTGAAGCAGTTAGGGCAGGCTTTGGGAACTGCCTACCCTAAGTGACTAATTTCTGGTCCAGTGGCAGGCTGAGCAGTTCTTAACAGGGTATAGGAAACAGATGTTAGGGTTTCACTGGCTTGAAAATGAGGAGTGGAGAAACAAGAATACTCTTCCAGATGGCAGATTTGCGACTGTCTGCCTACTAATTTGCTTAAGATAAGGGTTTGTCGTCTTTGCCTTAAGGAAAAAAATGGGGTTTTTTTCTTTTTAAAATCTGTATAGTATCTGATATATGACCTGTCCTGAAGGAAAAACACAGCCAAGAGTGAAGTACTTCAGTTTTAAGCTGTAGTAAACCAAGCTTGTTAAAACATCAGTGAGAAGGTGGAAGGGGGAGACCTCAGTAGTTTTACCTCACATTAAATACCAAGCGACTTCACTTCTGTGGATCTGCCTCAAGACATACTCATTTGTGCTACTTACCGTGGGGTTAAAAAAAAAAAAAAAGAAAGAGGGTGTTTTTTGGGTTTTGTGTTTTTTAATTGGAGACAGTCTTAGATTTTGTTCTGGTCAGGCCGTGACTTGGGAGTGATACTTGCATCCACTTTGCACTGTGGTCAGCAATCCGAGCTCTGCAGGCAGCCGGTCTTGGCGCTGAACAGCTTCTGCTGCCCCTCCACATAACTGTATATTCACAGTATGGTGGTCAGCAGAATTCTCTGCTGGCAGCGTTAAGCTAAAGCCTTTCCTTTTGTCATTATAGGTCTCCTGCAAATACTTTTTGGTTTGTTTTGCAATAACCCGGTAGTAGAAATAAATTCTCTTTTGGTACCTGGATCCTTGACTTCCCAGGTCAGGATTCCCTGCCACACAAGTTAGTTAGCACTGCAGCAAACATGGGTGCTCCTGAGCCAGCTGGGCAGCAAGGGGCTAAAATTTCAGTTCTTGGAGAACTTAGCGTTTGTGTTTGATTCTCATTCATGAAAGCATATGTCTTTGGTTTAAAACCTGCTTAAGGAGTGCCTGTGCAAGTTTCTCATTGCAATTAACTAGCATGTCATGCAGTGATATTCCCCCCCGCCCCTCCGGTGCTGTGTGGCTTGGGTTCACCTGCACTGGTGCAAAAGCATTTTTGATTAGTTAAATTATTACCAAAAATGCTGGCATCAGAACTTAACACTCGCACCCACCCTGCTCCCTCTTTCCCAGCCTGCATATCACCCTCAATATAGTAAGAGAGAAGTGCTTGAGGTGGCCATCAGGTCACATACGTGATTAACTCATATTTTGCTTTTGATGTAATGAGAAAGGAGTATGAGGGTGTGATTAGTGGTGGGTAGAACCGTTCTTAGAGGTTTAAAACAAAGCTGCAGTGAAGGGACTCCTTTTTGTAATCACTCAAGGTAAAAATCTGTTAGAGTAAAATAGTTGATTCTCTTGATGCAACTTTCACCTGTCCTTACAAATACCAAATGTGCAGGAATTATCCCAATAAACTTATGGGAATGACTTGCCAGAATAAGGTCATGGAAGGAGTAACTTGGAAATTAGAGCTAGATGTTTCCTGCACCCCACCCATGCTTTCCTTGTTGTTCTCCAAAGTTGAACAGCAGCCTCCATAGCAACAATCTGACCTGCCTGCCTGCAGAAGTCCATGTTAGTAAGACTTCATTCACTAGCCAAAAAAACCAAAACCAAAACAAACACCACCACCACCACCACCCCCCCCAAAAAAAGTCCCGTGTGGAGTGAGGGACATAAAATGAGAAAATNAAAAAAAAGACCCCCAAAAAACCAACCCAAAACCGTAGCAGGGCCTTATTCAATTTTTTGCATTCAGTGAATCCTGCTCATTTGAACCCTCCTCCCTACCTTCACTCCACCCCATATGCATGGCTGGTAGCCTCTGTGTGTGTTTGTCATGATTTTTGAATGAGTTTCCCCTTCATTCTTAAAGTTGTTTTACTAAGTGCGCTCTCATGAAGTCTCTTGCTGGCATTGCACCTTCACTCTACTGCAAGGCATTGCAATTAACCCTTTCTCAACCCCAGGAACTGGGTTTTGCCATCCTTACTGGAGGACTTTGATTAGCACAAACCACAAGTTTGTTCCAGCTTGTTGGGGAATGAGAGGTTTAATTGCTCCGACTTGCTTCTGGTCAGCAAAGAAAAGAAACATAGCCAGACAACCTGTTTCTACTTGCTTGCTTGTTTTTTTTATTTTAGGTCTTCCGGCCCCGCACTCCACCAGAAGCAATTGCGCTATGTAGCCGTCTGCTGGAGTACACCCCCACTGCCCGCCTGACTCCCCTGGAGGCCTGTGCGCACTCTTTCTTCGATGAACTACGGGACCCAAATGTCAAGTTACCAAATGGGCGAGAGAAACCTGCACTCTTCAATTTCACCACTCAAGGTAGCCTGTGAGCTTTGAAGGATCCTTCTTTAGGAAGAAGCACTGGGACAAGTGTTTGCTGTAGTGCAGGTGTCACTCCCTCAAAAGTGAAAAAATCTCCGAGCAGGACTAAGGTTATTAAGCGGTTGTATAACCAGCTGTCCATTTCAAAAAGAGAGGAAGAGGGACTTGGAGAAATAGGTTACGGGATTTTTAGATGCCCGGTGCCTTCAATTCAAATTTAGTGCAGGGGACTGAGGGTTGTTACTATTGTATTGCATTAAGAAGGCTTACGTTTGCAGTTCTATGGCTGCAACCTAGCTGATGGTTTTGTGTGAAATATCACAGTTGGTGGACTGTGGAGATTAGATTATCGTTTTGGAGATGATCCTGCTCCTTCATACCTGAAACACCATAGCGAGGAATAATGCCTATTAGGTTTGGTAGGGAGGTTTGTAGTGTTGCTGCCCATTTTAATTCTGGATGGGAGATAAATACAGAGGCTTTAGTATCCAGATTTTATGTGCTGTACAGTTTGTCTGGCATTTAGAAACTGTAAAAATGACGGACAACTAACTTTTTTTTATTTGAAGTCACTGGTATCAAATTTTAAAACCATTCATGTATATTTTTTTTTCCACAGAAGTCAATGTAAAACTAATATCCCCCCTAGAACAGTTTTGCTTGCCAAGGCAGAGAATGTGAAAAGTTAGCATATTTGTATGCCATGTAATTAATTTGGCAGCACTTTTTTTGAAGGGATTACCTGCCAATTCTTGCCCTTTGAGCAAGAATAGATCTGTATGCATTTTCTGTTGAAAGTCTAAAACACCTTTCGGCTCAGTTAACATCAATGTAATTTTTCAAACTCTTTAGTGTATGCAATGCCCATCTGCCAAAATATGAAACAGAGCCCTCTCCTTCAACATGTGGAGCCCTTTTATTTAAGAACAACAAAAAAACCAATAGGCAGGGGGGAGAGGAGCAAAAAGCTTTGTGTCTGTACAAAGTAGTATTTTTAGCTGCCTGGAAATAAACTTTTAACTTGCTTTGAGTGGCTGCCTTGCAGAAGGTAAATATATTGAATATACTAAAGCATTTCTGAAGCATGAACACCTTAAAGCATTCCAGAAAATAGCATGTGCTTCCAGGACACTGTCCTCTGTGCTGATTCCTGCATCTCTTGTTATGAATTTAGTAGTTACGTTACAGGTTTTTCCTTGTTACAGTACTCATGAATTGCCTTTTCTTTCCACTCTAAGGCCATCTTCAGTAGCTAAGTTTTGCATCTTAATACAGCTTCACCCTTGTTCTTTTTGAAAGTATTTCTTATTGTTTCTTAATGATGTTAAGATTGGGCTTACCTACTGCATGAAACAAAGATTTTTAAAAGGGTTGGAAAGCTCTATAGTGAGTCTTTTTAAAAATCCTTAAGGCAAAAATAAATGTATGTATTGGGAATGTGTCCCTGGCTTCCCCCCAGGCAGTGCAGGAACTGCTGAGTAAGCTACCCTAATGTTCAAGCAAATGTAAAGCTCCTCTTCTCCATCCTACGGAGCTGATGTGCTCTTCCCTTGCACAGTGACTCATGGGAATGGCAAAAGAAATCGGTTCCAGTGGAGCAATTTCCTTAAGATTCAAAAAAGCAGGTTTCTGTCATCGGCAGGCGCCAGTTTTACCATCTAAAAAGGGAAGGCAGGACAGAGGCTGGTCATTAACGCATTTCCAAATAAGCTCTGTTGCAGGTGACCAGCCAAACTCAAAAAAATAACCAGAGTTTTTTAAAATAAATACATACATTGCTTAGCACAGTGATTTTTAAGGCCTTTGTAATTAATAAATGTGCCAGCAGTAAGTCTTATGTACCAGCAGTCCTGATTACGGCAAGATACACAAGAAACTTTTGCTCCTCCTGTGACCACTGTGCAGTCCTCACTCTTTAGCCAGACTGTGCAAGGTCCTGTCAAATTGGCTAGTCCAGAGCAGAAATCCCAACTGGAAAATAGATCAGGTCACTGGAAATCAGATGATGACTCATGTTAAGTCATCTCTGGTAATTTAAAAAGTAATGAAAGACATCCTTTTGTTTTGAATGCCATTTGTCTTCAACAAACAATATTAAGTTTTAGAAGTGTTTTATTTGGCTATATCCAGTTGCCCGAAACCCATGAAGTAGGAGTAGCTGCAGAAGGCTTGAAGGCAAAACTGTTAAAGTAACACAAAACTGACCATTTAATGCATTGGACTGATTTTCAGAAAGAACCTAAGCATCATACCAAATCTGCTGATCTTGGGCACTGGTGCTGCTCAGATATAGTCTAGAAAAAAAGCAGTGAGAGTATGTGGGAGAT
Organism: Scopus umbretta; assembly: GCA_013400535.1. Lineage (NCBI taxonomy): Eukaryota > Metazoa > Chordata > Aves > Pelecaniformes > Scopidae > Scopus > Scopus umbretta. The sequence goes on along the minus strand of VZTL01034581.1, from coordinate 11,453 downwards.
CAAGATCATGGTTGTTGGCTGCCAGCAGTAGTTATGGGGCACATAAGTGCTTACTTTCTTGTAGAGATGAGCTCTGGAAGACAGCTGTATTTGATCATTCTTGATGTCTTGCCTGTAAGTTTCTCTTAGCTTTTAAACAAATGTTTTGTATGCTAACTGGGGTTTGAAAAAACTATTTTGGCCAAGGAGGTATCTCCACTAGCCACAGAGACGCAGTTCAGTGGCTGTAGTTAGACCTGCAAGACAGAAAGCACAAAAAGCAATTTTTCTCTTGAAAGCTGAATTTTCTGACAATCTGTGAAATGACTGCCATTTCCTAAACTTCTTGTAACATGTTGGTGATTGTGCTGGGTCACAAATGTTACTGTCACTCTATGTTGGCCATGAAAGACTGTAAAATGCTTCTGTAAAATTCCTTCAGCACTTAGGAACGATCGTCATGCTTCTTGATGAGAAATTACTTTCTTGCTAAAGTGTGGAGTTCCTGTGTTTTGTTTTTTTAAATGAGCCTGGCATGTGACCTGAAAGAAAAAAAAAAAAAAAATGGCGCACGCACACACACAAAAACCAAACCAAACCAAAAAAAACTCCAAAACATATATATTTCTAATGAAACTGTTTCATTGTCACCAGAAATACTTAGTGTGACCACTTCAGTGCCATCTAGGTTTTTTTAGACAGAGTATTTCTTCTCAGGGTGTGTGGAAGGGGGTAAGAAAGGAAAACGATGAAACTTGTGCTGCTTCCAGCACTCTTCTAGGTTGAGGAGAAACTGCTGGAATAACTTGAATTACATGGAAAGTTTGTTATTGTGACAAAGCAAACATGATACAAGACTCATTTTTCCAGGGGATTCTGGGAGTGTTGATGTATCAAACGTAACAATACTGAAAAAGAGCGCTGCACTATTTCCCAACACCAAGCATTTTCTTGTGTTTGGGGAATGAAGATGATCTGGTGTAGTAGTAAAACCGGACATTTTCATTCCTGTTCCTTACTGGAGATGTAAACTGGCTGCAAATGGCATGATTTGATCAGGAGAAAGCCAAACATGTTCTCCCAGATGATGTGAATGGGAATTGGCTCTCATAAATGAATTGGGATAGCTGCTCTGTTCACATCATGGTATTGAAAACTTTGTCTGGATCGCCTTGATCACAATACCTTCTTGCAGCAGTATTGGTTGTAATTAACTGAACCCTGAATTGCAAGTTTGATTTAGATAAGCGGGCTACAGTTCAACAACTTGTCCCAATACTGTACTGGAGATCACTGAGAACAGATGTTCTCAATATTTGGTAGACTGCAGATACCACAGGTGAAGGTTTTTCCTCGGTATTGACATGTCTCATCCTTAGAGATGGGATAGCTGCAAAAATATGGCAGAACGAAAATTCAAGCAAAGCTGCTATTAAACTTCAGCCAAAAGAGTTCAATTTACTTTGGGTATTTCTGGTCTGAATTGACCTGCTCCTCTAAGCATGCTGAATTTAAGAAGCTTCACATGAAGAAAGATAATGTGGAGTTGGAGAGAAGGGAACAAGATCAGTCTTCTAGTCTGTGCAGTTCTTTAAGGTAGCTTCAGAGCAATAGTTGCACTTGCCTTAAAAACAACAAAAAAACAGTATACTTGCCATAATTCATGCTGCCAAAGGAGGTGTTCTGACAGCATTAGATGAGCATATGGGAGGAATGAGAATGGCATCGAAGTGCCGTTGCAAAGCACTTGTTCTGTCGGATCAGCTGGATCTTTGTCTACAGCGATGCAGGCAGTCTGTAGCTGCATCCTTGAGGCACCGCTTAGCACTGGAAAGTAGCAGATGTCATTTGAGTTCCTTGGCGTTTTAGCTCCGCTTTTGTTTCGGTCACAGCCCTGTATTGCTGCCAGTGGTGAGCAGAACATAATGCAGGGATGAAAGAAACTTTTAAAAGAGCAAGGTAAACAGCAGATTCCCAGTCATAACAGGTTTGAGAAATAGCTTTGGAAAAAAATACTGAAGGAACAACGTCTAGAACGGAGCAGCTAATACTCAAATTAGTATTAAAGTATAGGCTTATCACTGCTGTTCAGCTTTGACACTTGAGGATTCATGTTTCTTCAATTTATTTTTCCATTTACAATGGAGACTTACAAATCCTGAATTATGTTATGAGTATATGAATTCTGAATTATTCCCACATGAATTTGAGGATTAGTATTTGTACAAATGCTGAGAGTATTGAGGCTTTGTAGAAGGACTAGCTAGGTCTGCTTAGACCTGAATGGACTATTATAGGACAGATTGGATGCAGGTAATGCAGCAACTTCTGTTTGGTTTGAGGCTGATAAGCTGGTGAGAGTCTTCTGCATGTAGTCCTCCTAGCAGTAAAGAAATCTGATGTAACTTAATGGAGGGGGGAAAAAAAAAAAATCGCCAAGTAGACTACTGATCCCTTTAGGCCTTAAGTTTAAAGCTTGTGTTAAAGAAAAGCAATAGGCTCTTAAAAATGAGCCCAAATAATTTAAGACTGTGTACAAAACGACTTTAGTGAACCCATGGTGTGATTTGGACTGGTTTCTGTGCAGCCCTCTCTATCTGGAGGTCTTATGTAAAAAGCTGTCTATTCTCATTTCTTCTCCAGATGACCTCCTGGAGCTCCAAAAGTCATCAGTCTCCTTCCATGAGGTGACTGTTCACATCCTTTTCACCGGATGTTGCTTTCACAAGAGACAGTCACTCCTGTTTCTGAAACAAACAGGACCTGTCTTGTCTCAGCTCTGTCCCACCTTCTGTGAGGCACTAGATTCTCTTGAAAGAGTGCCAGAAGATTGTCATTTGTTGGCAATGTGTTGCACTTAATCCTCCCGCAGTTGTGGCTTCTTACGGCCTATTTCTCATTCTGATACACACTGAAGCTATATTAGATTTGAAGCCTGAAAGACATGACTATTTTTTCCTGGGTTAATGTCTTAAGAAAGAATGGTTGCATCATTTTGTTGTCCATTTAAATTGCCCAACAGACCACTTCCCTTTGCCTTTCCCTGTGCTTTTGAAGGAGATGTCACCTCTTCTTGGCCTCGCTCAAGGCGACTGCTGTGAGAGATTGGTCTTGGGTTCCTGGGTCCTTGAGAAAGTGATGCTTGAGTGAGCCAAAGAACTGAATCCCTGAAGCTCTTGGAGCAACTGTGGCAGATGCTTGCTTGCTGAACCAGTGCCCAAAGCAGCACCACTGTTATCAGCCTTCTCCTTGAGACTGATTGCAAGTGGGTTTGAGAAGGGAATCCTTCCAGTGCTTAGAAGGAAACGGAGTTATCGGGCCATTGATAAGGAACAGGCTTGGCTGGTTCTTTGCTAACTCCCAAGCAGCTGTTTTTCTCTAGGAAATTAATCAATCCTTTGCACCTCTCCTTGTAGTTTTGACAGTGTTGCACTGGAGACTGCCTTGCCCAATATGGCTGTAGTTTCGTCCCGCTGGTTGGCAAAGAAGGAAACGTAACGCAACCTTTGGCTGTAAGGGCATGCTTTTCACCCAAGGTTGCTGTTATGGGGGGTAAACCTGAGGAGCTGAGCCTGCATGTGGGGCTCTTTGTGGAAGATGAGCTAACTCTGTTTTTTCCACCTCCCCTGCAGAACTGTCAAGTAACCCATCTCTGGCTTCGATCCTCATCCCTGCTCATGCCCGGAACCAAGCAGCTGCTTCAACCCCTACAAATGCTACAGCAGCCTCAGGTGAGAACATGCGCCTGTCTGCCTCCCTCCCACTGCCCAGGTACCTTCCCTCTGCTGTGATCTGTGAGCCACCTCGGCCCTCAGGGTGAATTGGGAGGAAGGGTTCGTTCCAGCATCACCTGAAACTTGCTCTTGGCAGGTGGTCATTTGGGTGCTTAGCTGTGGTCATCAACCCAAATCCTAACCCAGGGCACTTTCACTCCACATTCGACTGTTTCGTTTGTTGGTCCCTCTGGCTCAGACTTCCACTATTTTTAAAAAAAAAAAAAAAAAAAAAAAAAAATCATTACCTCCCCTGTTTTTTAGCAATCTTTGTGGATTGATTTGCACCTAATTTCTGAGCTCTCAGACAGTCTGAAATTAATACTGACTTGGAGCATGAGTTTGTGATGCCTAGGAAGAGGAGAAACAGCTAGCTTCAGTACATGTGGCCTCCGTGGAGCGTGGATGGGAGAGGATTTTTCCCCAAAGGCAATAGCACTTAGAATTCTGGTTAAGGAGTTCAGTCAGTGTGCCTCACTGCCTCATCTAAGTAGTTGCAGTTGCTTCTTACCGAGTTCGCTTGTGTCATCTTCAGGCACAGGGCAGATGCTTTTGGGTTTTGGCCAGCACCAAGTGATTTCTTTTTTGCCTCTCTTGCTCTCTCAAGTTTCTGTCAGAAACCTTTTAAAAGCTCACTGTTGGCCTGTAGCCACTTCATATTTTATTCTGTTTCCAGTGAAAGCTTAAAAGCTGGGTAATATCAGTTGGGAGCCTCCCAGAGAAAACCCGAGGTGCTGCAGGACGTGGCAGAGGTGATTCAGTACATGGCACTCCTGCTCTGAGTCAGCCCTGAGTCAGCACAGCAGCCGGCTGTCTCGGGGCTTGGGCAACCAAAGGCAGGCCGCAAGATGGGTGCGCTTCCGTACACATCCTGCCTGCACATCAGTCCCATTTGACAAGGGCTGTGACCCCCTTTTGTGGTGCAGGGCGCTTACTCGGTGTAAGATAGCTGATAAGGAGAAGCCCTAATTAAAAAGGTATTCTTGAAACGTGCAGGGAACTGTTTGCAGGTTGACGTGCCGGACAGTTACCTGATACCTGATGTGCTTGGTTCAACCAGTACTGTATAGAAAGCATTTCCATACTTCAGGACAGACAGATGCACCCAGGTTTGAAAGATGAGGCTTCTCTCTGAAAATGTAGTAGCAGTGGATAAAAGCTACAGCCTGTACAATTTACGTGCTCTGAATTGAGGAGAAAGCAAAATTGCTATTTTCAAATTTAGTATGTTTGTTTCATAGACTTGGCAGTATTTTGCAAATAGTCATGTTCTCTGTTTCCCTTTTACGTGCATCTGTTGCTCAACGAGTGAGAAAAAAAGCAGATAAAGTAGTAAAAGTGATTGAAAAACAACAAAATACAAACATGGAAAACTACTTTAAGCCCTTCTGAAAAATACTGTTTTGCTTAATGTCCCTTGCATGCCTTTTAAGGAGTTGCCTTTACTAAGGTAAAAGTCTTGAGGAATTAATAGGGTTAAGAAGTCTTTTTTTCACCCAGCACTTTCCACGAGTTCACGTGGGGGGAAAATGCATTAGGTTGTGTCCTAAATGTGAAGTATACTAAAAGAAAAACCAAAACCAACCCCACTTTACTGATGTCAACATTTTTAAACCTCCTGTTTGCAAGCACTGCACTGAGTTGGGACAGGACCTCTCATAGTTTAAAAAAAAAAAAAAAAATCCTTGCAGCTTGGAAAGAAATTGTGAAATTAAGTTTAGTATTGGGCAACATGCAGCCTTGGGTTTCTGCAGCACAGCTGGTTTGTGGTTTCTTACATGAGGTTCTCACCAGAGGCAGTGGGAATTTCATCAGAGTTGTGATTTTTAGGATTAGGTCCTCTATGAGGTTGTGCTAATCTGTTGTGCTTTGCATGCTGATGCTACACTTAGCAAGAGGTTTTCATAGAAGGGGTCCCTTCCTTCCCTGTACCCCCTGCACATCCCAGAGCAGTAAATTTCTAGTTCTTTGGTAACTGCTAAAGCACCATGGGAACAACTCTCCCACCTAACCCAGGGCATCCCGATAAGCAGGAGGCTTTTCTGCAAAATGTTCACTCATGTGACCAAGCAGTACAAGTCCAGAAACTACTTTTCTGAGTGGTGTTGATGTTACAAAACATGGCTCTCAAGGCAGTTCAAAGGGGAAAGCAAGTTACATGCAACTGTAATCCACATTATTAGCAGGTAACTCTTGTCTCCCCCTAGCAAGCAGAACTGATACTGAGGTTCAGGTGTCTGCTGCTAGTTGCCTCCTCTGTAAGCTTGAGGCATGGGTGCTCGTACGTGGAAATGCAGTGTACTAGTCCATCACTGTAGATATCCAGCTGGGCCGTTGTTACCTGCTTGCGGACAGTTACTCCATTTTCATAGCTGTCGTGCTGGTATGCAGACATGTCAGAATCCCCGCTTTTTGATAAGGTGTAAAGCACTGCTTTTTATCGTGCACCAAGGCAGCGTCATAGTTGGAGAATAACTAGAAAAATGAGATCTATTAGCCTGTAGTCCAGCAAAGCAGTGTTTGCCAGGAGACTTAGCAGTGGTGTGGTGTTAAGAGATGGAAAGATTGGCTTTTCAACATACCACGTCAACAGTGCAGGTTGCATCAAGCCAGCAATGCTAGCTAGCCCTTGTGCTAACCAATGAGACACACATCTGCGTTTTTTAAAGTTATCCAAAATGAGTAATTTTTGTTACCTGATAGATTCACAGTGGTGATTTCAACAGCCCAATGCAACAGTAATCCCGGGATCATGATTTGAAGTGCAGGGGAATTATTGTAGGTAATTTTTGAGTGTTTAAAAAAAAAATGTATTTGTTCTAAATTTCCTCTTCTTTTGAGGCATAAAGCTGGACTTGCTGTACTAATGGAACCTGGCTTTGCAGTGGAAGAATGAAGCCTTGCAGCACCAGCATTAGTAAATTCACCTAAACGTTTATGAGAAATGCTCTGTGACATTAGTGGCGTGTCTAAAGCAAAGTGGAGGAAAAGGAAGATGGGAGTTCTTGGCTCCTGCTTGAAATGGTGTGCTAGCTTTCTGAGAATTATGCTGGCCATTGATTATAAATGCCAGTGCAGCTTTATTCGTGTGGATGCTGACTTGATCTGGCTGGAGGAGGAGGATGGTTTCGTAGCCATGCAGCCACAGCATCTGAGGGGAGCATGCGCACCAAGCTGAAAGCATACCTCGTTGTGCGACTGCCTATTTTTCTTCCTGGATCAGCCAGCGGGAGTAGTTACCTCTCTGTTAGTCAGCGTTAAGATGGGAAGAGCATAATTGCCATCTGCAGGGGAGCTGTGCCAGCAGGGATGCTGGGGTCGTCGTCTTAGGCATCCTGCTGTGTTGATCCTGTGCAATCCCAAATGCGGTGGTGTGCCTGAACTTTCAGCAGCAAAACAGATTAGAGCTGGTGTTCACCTGCCCATGTGTGGCAGTAGAAAAAGACCACAGTGCTCCATAAAATAAAAATCTAGTGTGTGTATGGTATTCCCATGGAAGGAGTTTTGGAAAACATTAATCCCTTAACCAGGAGAAGAGGGGCAAGCAGTTTGCTCAGGCTTCTGCAAGCCTAGCACAGGGATGAGTCCATGACAGTTAGAGGAGTAAAAGTTGCACATCTTAGGGTTGCCAGTTTTGCTCTGAGCCCTGGATTTCTACATCCATAGGCAGGCACAAAAGGAAAACCGGGCTCTTCTCCTCCTTCCACGTGTCTCCTCAGCTGTCCTGCGAGGACTCCCAGGCTGGAGGTAGTTTTGTTTCTGTATCATTGTAGATGAGCAGCGCAGCCGGTCAGCATTACAAATCCACCCGACTAATGCTGTCATTAGTGCTAATGGGCTTTCTCAGACTGAGCTGGCGTCTCTGTCTTTCTCTGAACCATAGCCCCGTCTTTCCTTTCCGGGAGGTTTCCAAAGAGTGTCACGTACCCTCCAAGAAAGCTGAGGCATTCCGCAGAGGGAAAAGCTGAATTGGAGGAGGTGCTCTACGCTGATGAGAGATACTTTTTGCCCTCAGTTCAGAATAAGTTTTGGAAGTGGCTGACACTTGTGCCTTTTTTGTCCACAGAGGCAGAGGTGTCAGGTGGGTAGTTTAGGGCAAAGAGGCCACCTTGACCTCAAGCCGCAGTCTGCTGTGTAGTCGCCTGTCCCGTACCAGAAAGCTGCATGTCAGCTCCTAGCTTTGCTCCCCAGTGGGGCTTCCACGATGGTGCAGGCCACTGCTTCGTAAAGCAAATGTTTTAGCAACATTGCTGAAGGTCTAGATTTTCTTCTTTTATGCCCAAGTACTGATTTCTCGTGGTGAGGAGGAGTAAGTGAATGTCCAGAGACCCTCATACTCCAGTTGTGCTCTTTTTCTGGCACTTCAGCAAAGAGATGCTGGAACAAGCCCCTCTGTTCCCCAAATGTCCTGTCGATGCCGAGTCAAAGAACAAGCTGAAATGTCAAAATACTGCATTTTCTTGCAGGATTGGAACCAGTACAGCCTTGAGCAGGCTCTGCGCTCTGTCCCAGCTGGGGTGGACTTCTATATATTGTTGTTAAAAACCCTATGTAAATGGTCTTGGGCTGTGCCACCTGGTTTATTTCCTTTTTAACATGTGGCATATATATTTCTCAGGAACTCCCCCCATTAGAGTGGTGATAGAAAAGGAGCATACATTACATGAAGCAGCTCCATCCCCTCCTCTTTTTTTCTTTATCTCTGCTCAGTAGCAATGTAATGATGACTATTTCAGCCTCTGCTGTCTTCAGGAACAGGAGATCAAAAGGCACTTTTCATTTCAGCAGATGAAATACAAGCACTTTTTGTACACATACAGAGAAATCCTCTGCCAACCGTACAGACTCCAGCTGGACTGCTTGCATCAGGCACGGCAGATGTTGCATTAACTGGAGTTTATCCGTACCTGAAAATTAATCTAGAACAGGCACAGTGAGAGTTTAAAGCGTGGAAACTATTACCTGTCTGGCTAGGTCACTTCTGTATTTCCGTGGTCATCGCTGGTCTGCATGCATGTGGAATTTGGGAGTTGCTCCTTCGGGGTAATTCTCCCCGTAGAGGGGGCGTCTCTCACGCGCAAGGCTAGCTTTGCAAATGACGTTGGTAGTGTTGTCGTGCTGCCTTGGTGCTTTAACTGCGTGAGCTTTTTTTTTAATCACGGTGGTCATTCCTTCGTGAGGGAGGGGCTGCAATTAATTCAGGATGAGAGGAAGGGGAATTGGAAACTCCCAGAGCAGTCCTCTGGCATCCTCTGCCCACAGGAGGATTCCCCTCTCTTCCCACACGCTCCTCGCAGCATTTCCTTTTCAAATAAGCATCATCCTCTCTTCCCACTTGTCCCTTGTATTCCTGGATGCCGCTGTTTGTTTGATTTCCTATTTTTGTTGCCATTCTCTGTGTACGTTACTTAATTTGTCACTCAGCAAGTGCTGCCCATCTCTAGACTCTCATTCATTTCATTGCCTTTGCTCATGGCTGCACTTCCAGCTGTGGTCAGGTCAAGGTGGCAGGAGAGGAGAGGGGCTTCGTAGAGCATTGCCCTGCTGCATTGCCTCGCAGGCTCTCCTGTGCTGGAGGAGTATTACCGCACTCCCACTGCCCACCAGTTGTATTTTGCCGTGTCTTATTTATGCCAGTCATACTGTCCTTCAGTCTGAGGTCAGTACATCGATTCTTTTCATAAGCCCTTTTCCCCATGTCTTTCGAATGCACGGTTTGCCCAGTCCGCCGCCTTCTGTACTTAGATAATAAGGTTTGGGTTTGGTTTTTTTTTTTCCTGTTGCAGTATTGATAGCTTTGCAGTTAACCTTACTTAAGTGGGAGAAATGCATAACGGTCTCTTGTAGAAAACCTCACTTAAATACAGGACGGGAAAAAGATATTATTGTGTTGAGTGTTTCACGTCTTTAACCATTCATCCACTTACCTTTTTGTGACTGTGCTAATTAGATGCTGCATAGGATGGTTCCAGATGAAGTCGGTGCTTTTCCCCACCCCCCCCCCCCCCCTACTAACTCTTCTAATACTAAGAACGGTGGTTTTTTAGAGAAAATACCTGATGCGTGTTGCCTATGAAAGCACAGTTACGGTGAATTTCCTTTTGGTATTTCTTTGCAAACCCTGTGTTTTCTTGGAATGCACTTTGACACGTGCCCGTGATCCTGTGACTTGTCTCTCTGTGGAGCGCTGCCCCTCCCAGAGAAGAGAAGGTGTTGGGGACCATTTACTGCAGGGACCTGATCCTCTGACAGTGTCGTATGCTTGCGTAAACCTCGTTACCGGCTTCAGGCCTCGATGTTAATCTGCTTCAGCAGTTCAGAGGGTGGCAGATCCAACTTCGGTTGAGCAACACGGGATAGAGCAGTAGACTTGAAAGACGTTTTCTGAGGCAACGAGTGCATGAATTGCACGTTAACGCGCAAGCTGTTTCTGCCGGGGAAGCAGGCTCCTCGTGTTCATTGTCTGCGCTCATTCACACAATTAGCAGAGGCCTTTGTTACCAGAAGGCCTCGCAAGATGAAACTTCAGCACCAGTGTGAAACCTTGTAGCGGCCACCGATGCTTGATGCGTTAGCTTCGGCAATGCTAGCGTGCCTCGTCTTGCAGTTAGAGTTACTGGAACGTAACGCGGGTGACTTAAGGCTGCGCGAGCAATGTTAAGTCCTGCCAAATCTGGTAGAGCCCAGCTGGTAGAGCCCTGCTTTAACGGCCGTCCTCCCACCCTCTCCCCGGACCGAACTGTTCCATCTGCACCCCCTGAAGTCAGGAGAGCATCCTAACCAAATGGCACCTCGGTGGGAGTTGTGGGTTTCCCTGTGCGGAGAATGTCGTAGCTGTTGTTCCAAATGCGTCTGTATTTTGGAGGTAATACTGGTTGTTTTTTCTCTCTTCCCTTCCTCTCTCGCCTGTCGTTTGCAGATGTTAACGCAGGAGAACGAGTTCAGACCAATAGTGTAGCTACAGCATCAGCCTCCAACTCCACCTGAACCGGTACCAAGCAGCCAGCTGCACAGGAAAAATCACCAGTAATTTGAGTCTTGCTCAGCAACACTGGTCACATTTGGAAAGAAAATTAAAAAGAGGAAAGAAAAAAAAAAAAACCCAACCAACAAACCAACCAACCTGTTCATTTTAGTGTTCAATTTTTTATTATTATTATTGTTGTTCTTATTTAACCTTGTAAAATATCTATAAATACAAACCAGTTTCATTGTATTCTCACTCTGCAGGGTGTCCGGGGCAGGGGACTAGGTGGGGGGAGGAGGGAAAGCGGAGCAATACAACACACCAGTGTCTCTCCCCTCGACAATCTCTTCATGTTGGAAGTTTGCTGTTGTGTATTTCAGAACCAGGACTCTCGCCTCATGCCCCCTCCCACAA
>VZTL01034580.1:12941-29304 GCA_013400535.1 Scopus umbretta | reverse complement strand
GGAGTCTTTCTTTAGAAAAGAGTACTTTTAGCGAAGTCAGTATGCCGATGTTTTAAAGTTGGTTATTTTCTACAGCAGCTTCAAATTACTGATGTTTTGCTGCGATAAAAGCATATCAGTTGTTCCAGATATGCTATTTAAAGTAAGCAAACTTCTAGCTGTGACGCTGTTTTGGTTTTCAGCCAAAGAGAAGAAAACCGCTTACTCTAGCTCCTTGAAGAGCAATAATCTTTTGCCTTTTGAAAACTGTTTTACAGAGCACTTCTGAAAACATACTTTCAAAAGTCTTTTCATTTAATACATGACGAAGTGTATATTGTGTGTGTGTGTATGAAATCCACAGCTTGCCTGGGGTGGAGGGTTGACATGCTTTTGTTATTGTCTTACATGTGTTGTACTATATATATGTTAGAAATATGAAAGCTTTAATTTCATACTCTACTGAAGGGCTGAGTTTTGATGTCTTGATTTCACTTTAAAGAAGTGTGGGACAATCGACCTAAACTGGTCGATTTTAAACTGCGTAGTTTATCCCTTACTTAGATATTGCAGTTACTCAGTGATGCTGTAAACTTAAGTCATATTTCAAGCAAACAAGTAATTTTCTTTTTTTTTTTTTCTCCTTGAAATTTGTATACTCTGGATCTTCAAGGGTGCTATTCTGAAGGATCAATTTTTTTCTTTCTAAAGATCAGAATTCATTTGGCCTAAAATAATTTCATACTCCATTTTTGTCAGTTCATCCTAAAGACTGTCTTTCTAAATGGCTGTCTCCTATTTAACCAGTTTTTCTATGGCTTACGTCTGTCTAGTTCATGCATGCATGCGTTGCTTAACAAGCAAGGTGGCTGTGATGTGCATTTTATCATTTTTTTATAATGATGAATTAATCCCATTTTGAATCTTTTGATCAGAAAGACCATAACTCTTTACATAGCTTAGTCTAGTAGAAGGAATTTTATCTTTAGGAATTTAGGGTCTGTCAGCCCTGGGATTTATTCCATGCTGCCTTACACCTTGCTTCTGTTTGAGATTCTGTTTAAATGTGCTGGAGCACATTTGCCTGTTCGGACACGCCATACTCTTCTCATGCCGTTGAAATAATGGAGTGTGTGTGTTAAGTGGGATATGCTGAAGGGAAGTAGAAGTAAAACTGCGAAGATATCTGCGCTCCAGTAGCAGTGCATTTAATTTTGCTTCATTTTTATTCTCTGACATGTAGCTTCCTGATATGACCTAAAAGCTTTCATCCACCTAGAGCATTTGAAGCAGTAGACTCCCAGTATTCTTTGCTCCAACAAGAAGGCCTTGCATCTCAAGGTGCAAAAACTCATTTGGGAGTTCATAGTACGCTTTTTTTTCATTGCTCATGACCCTTAGTTCTAATCAGCTTATGCTTTTAAATGTCATTATATATAAATACTCTTATGCTGAAAGATTGTACCAGTAAAGCCTGGTTAGAACTGCACAGATGCAGGTGACAGTGCTCTGGTCACATATGCAGAGTATGGGATAAAGGACTAAGTACAGTCCAGAGGAAACATTCTCCTACGTTAGAACAACGTAGGAGTCTGCTTCAAAAGCAAGTACGCTCACTTTTACTAGCAGATCTTTCTATGATACAATTCATAGAGTTTTAACTGAGTGCTGTGTGGAGGGGTATTGAGATACAGTAAGGTGTAGTTTCATTCAGTTGCAACAAATTTAACATGTTCCTTTGAAAGGATAATATTCCTTCCTGCTCATGTGTGGTACTTACGGTGTTCATCTGATAATACTCTTAATTCCATTTACAAAATCGGGGGGGAGGATGGTCTGGGTGAGTTTCTGTGAGTTGAATTTGCTTGCCATACAATCAGCCGAGTTCCAGAGGAGCAAGAAGGTGGTCAGGGACAGGGCTTGATGAAGAGAAATAAAGTGAAAGAAAACTTATTTCTCCAGTGGCAGCAGCAACCTGTTCATGAACTAGCACTGTTGAAGACAGCTTACTTTTCTCTTAAGAATTTCACCCCTGTATAGATTGAGAGGAGCTTTTTCCTTAGAAGCGTACCTGGCCTTGAGCTCATTATAAACATGTTTTGCAACACATCTGAGATGCCAGTGTGTGACACCTAATTCTGCTGGTATCCAGGCTGTATAAGTTCTCAAAATACTGAGGAAACTTTCAGAAATGCTGAGAAGCTAGATGCTTGTAGTTATGAGTTCACCAGAACTTTTTTGCGTCAAACCTTGACCAAATTTGGATACCTTACTGTAGATTAAATTTCTGGTTTAGTCCCTCAAGTTTTGAGTCTTTTCATCAATTTCTAAATGATTGGAAATACATTTGTCGTCTGATATTTTGGATTGCCAGAGGCCTTTCTGTAAGAAGGAGTTAGTTAATAGCTCAAGCCTTGCCTCAGAGAGAGTGGTCTATGCATGCAAATCGTTATTTCATGTAAGGTGATGGCTTTAGCTCTGGCTATTTATGGCTAAAGCCTTTAGGGAAAATTTACCGGGTGACCTTGTAGCTATATAGATAAAAGCTTGTTCCGTTAAAGTGCTGCTGATCCTACAAGTGTAGTTTCAGAATCCTCTGTATTCTGGAAGAAGATACAGAAGTTGGCTTACAATTTGGAAGCAGATTTGTAAATCATCCTATGCCGATGACAATGTGGACGACAGGATGCATCTATAGAAGTTTACTTTTGCTTCCAGGTTAACTGCACTGCAAAAAAGTAACGCATGGGTTTAAGAGGAGGGAAGATGACTCACTACTCTGCATCTTTACATAGGAGGAACNNNNCATCTTTACATAGGAGGAACTTCCAAATGCTGTTACACTGTTATCCTAAGAGCCCTGTGGAAGGAACTGGGAGTTGCGTACTCTTAAAGTGCCACTCCTGAGTTTCTAGGAATTTTCATTTCTTGTATTTTTCATGCAATTTTAGTTTGATGGTGACTTTATAGGGTTGTGGGGGTTTTTTGTAGACTAATACTGTGTGGTGCTTTATCTCTACCTATCAGAGTGTGTTGCCAGCAGATAGTATGCAATATATAGTACGTCATCTCATCTCACGGTTCAGTTAGTGACTGCAAGAACTTTGAAGACAACTTCTGTCCTTTACCCGTGCCTCAAGCTCATATGTTGCGAGACTAAGTCTTTTAAAATAGAGTTTTCTGGAAAAAATAGTATTAGGATTTTGCAGGAAATTAATATATTCCAAAACTGGTAAATTGTTCTGGGGGAGGGCACACTTCTTGAGTGCCTATTTTCTCTGAAATGATTGCTTTTGTCTTAGCCAGAAGAGGATGTTGTGAGAACTTAGGTAAGGTATTGAGTATATTGCATTATAGCTACTGAGTTAGTTTAGTTTGGTTTTTTATAAATAAAATTTTTGCTTACAACCTATAGTTTATCTTAATTTGTAAGCTGTTAATATGTCTTACTTTAAATACTGTGAATTAAAGTTGGTGAAATGCTTTTTACATACTTTTCAATAATGTTGATTCTGAGATTTTGTGGGAAATATTAAAGTGCAATGAGGTCATACTTTTTTTTAAGATCGACACCTGCTTTCTTGAAGAAAGCTAGAGTAAAACGATGGCTGCTGATCACTATTTAGCAAACTTCCTCTTCAGGGTTGTAGTGTGTCCATGTTCCCATTTCTCTTTGCTGGTGACAAAAACCAGCACCACATCCCACTGTATTTCTCTTAAGTTCACTCATTTGGAGTTGATGGATTTTCAAGTTGATCTTGTCAATGTAAGCAGCTGGTTACTGGAATGTACATGATGAACCATCCCCCCACCCCAGTTTCCCTGACCAGGCCAGGGATAATTCTCTTTTTGCTAATTAGAAGTGGTTAATATGCAGTGTTGTCTTCTGAGTAAATCGATGAGGTAACGCTTTATTTATATTAAATTTATCAGAACACTTCACACTGCAAGTTTAAGTTTGTGTTTAACAAGCTTCTTGCATACAACTGAAAAGGGAAACCATTGATCATAAAACTTCAAATATTAGTGAAATGCATCAAAGAGTGAAAGTGGGAAGATGGCAAATGTGATACCCAAAATGGCAATAAGCTATTTCACCCACTAATTCAGTGAACTTTCGACATGGTGGTACGTTGTTAGCATGTCTGTAGCATTGATTCTTGCTTTGTCATTTGGAGAGTATAACTTCATACTTCCTATATGTTGATGAGGTTTCAGGTGTGTTTTGTTGGGAACTTTATGGTCTTCTACATGTGATGCAGCCCCAGCATTCAGATAGATACCTTCTACCTCAGAGAACTTAGGTGTGTGCTTACATGAATTGAAGCCTAAATTACTAAGTATTGATTATTGCTGTATTGTAGTTGTTGATGATGTGCCCAATGGAATATTAAATGCACGTTTCTGCTAAAAGAGCAGAAGGCGAGGTTGTTATGCAAAACAAAGGGCTTCTCTGCAGCTTTAGTACCACAGATGTTTGTCCATACATGTCTGAAAACAAGGCAGCAGCAGTAGCAATCTCCTTGTCTTGAACTTACCACAAAGACAGAGGACCATAACTAGGTGTTTACTTTCAGGCTATGAATCTTCTGTCGTTGGCTCCTTTTATTATTGGTGCTGCATGTTGTAAGCCACAGCTTCAGCTTTGATGGTGAATATGACCTTTTTCTCATTTTTTTTCCATTCCTTGCTTTTCTGCTTGCAAAAATAAGGAAGGTGCTTTTAAGTGGAAGGCTGTCTGTGTGCCAGGCAGTTACTGGAAGTCATTTTGTATTTTGATTCTGCCCTTTTTCAGCAGCTCTTTTAAGACAGCTCTTAAACTTTTGCATGCTGCAAGAAAGTTTTTTGGGAATAGTATACTTGTAACTGTCACTATAGCCCATAAGTCACGTAAACTTGATAGTACAAAAGTACTAAACGTAAAGTGAGGTTATAGTAACTTTGAAAGATGAGGGTGTCACTGGAGAGCTTTTCATACTGCTTACAATCTGCATCTCAAAGAAAACAGAAAACTTTGTCTCAATGCCATGACAGACACTGAGAGGTATACTAACCTCCCCAATGCTTCATGTCTTGTGCTGTTAGTAAAACCAAAAAGACCTGCAGGGATTTTCCTTACCAGAGTTCAGGGCTGGGAAGTGTGCTTTGACATTTTATAGAGAACAGAAAAGAGCAAGAACTGACCTGGCTTAAGCAATACCAGACAGAGTGCATAAAATGCTGTTCTGTGTGATGTGGAATGCTTGCCTCAGACTTTGTTAAATGCAGACTGAACTTGCTATTATGAATTGCATTTGGTAATAACCTCAGGATGTTGTTACTAAGGATACATCTTGCCCTTACCCATTTTCTCCATCCATGAAGAAGGAGAGCCTAACTTCAGGAAACCAGGAAGACGTTTTATTACTGTCCATAGATCCTTTTCTTTTTAAGAAAGCTCTTTGAAGTCCTCAATCAGGAAGCTGTTAACATGTAACATCTCAAAGTATTTTTGTAGGAATTGATTAGTTATGTAAATGTCTCTTTGTACACTGGCTTTGGCAGTACCTATTGAAAATGCAAACAAAAATATTACCTATACCATTAAGTGCAATGGAAGGAGAAGTCTAATGTGGCAGCAAAGCCAGCTCAACTCTAAGCTTTTTAAACTGTGGTCAAAAAAGAGCTTTGATTTGTGTAAGACATAGTTCACTACTATTATAAACTCCAGTTTTGTCTATAAGGGTGTTCTGGTTTTTATAAAATCTTGTTCTGAAAGATCAAGGGTTATATTTGTTAGTTTTTTTCCCATTTATAAAGTACAAATCTCTGGTCTTACCCTTCATCTGTCAGATCATCTTTTTACATTAATTGTCTTTGTCTTAATCTTTCCCTGTAAAAAGAAATTACTTCAAGGGAGCTGAAAACTTGGTCTTAAATTTACTTTTAAGGAGGTGAAGAGAATTGGTTAACAAAAATGTGATTCACCATAGAAACAGCTCAGCCAATAGCATATATGCAGTAAATTAACCATTTTCTGGTACTTTCATATTTGATACGAAACATAGCAACAAGATGATAGCTTGACAACAATAGCAGCTGCACATATTTTTCTTTCTTTTTTGAAAGACTGTTCTTGTGGAAAAAATAGATTCCCTGGAAAGTAATTTATATTACAAGTTTCATCACAAAAATTCTGTGGGTGGATACAATAGGCTAGAAATTAAATTAGTGATTTGTATAATAAATGGTGGTTTTGATTTGATATGACACTTCTAGTCTCTTACAAGTGACATAGCTACAGGCAATAGAACAATCTCTTCCCCTTGTGAAGATAAATGTCATATCAGACCAAACCATCTTATATTAAATTACAACTTCCCTTTTTTACCATATGAAAAGATTCATGAGACTGTTCATTAAATAATAGCACAACCTAATTAAAAGGGTACTTTGGCCCAAATGTCTTGAAGATATTTTCTAATATCAGGCATGCAGTTAATTTGTATAGGGTATTGCTGAAAGAGGCCTGATCCAAATAAAGGAATTTTCCTTTATGCAGCAAGTGGTGTGATTGTGGCTATGCTGAGCTAGAAGGTGCTTTTCTTACCTCAGTTAGACTGAACCCCTCAAATGCAAATGAAGTATGATAAGAGGAATCTAGGTCTTGACTTCCTTTCTTGGGGGGAAGAAGGATATAGTACGTGTGGCTCTTCTTATACAACTTGATTGTGCTGATACAGTTTTTCATGTTTTGGCAGAGAGAAGGAGCAAGAAAGGGAAGAACAGTTAATGGAAGACAAGAAAAGGAAGAAAGAGGATAAGAAAAAGAAGGAATCTGCTCAGAAGGTAGGTATTGATATTTGAATTCTCTTATCCAGCTGGAACATAAATAGTATTGGGGGTGGTAAGATATTAAATTGTTTGTATTTGAGCTTAAAAACTTGATTGTTTAGAGTGATGCTTCATTAAAAACTATTTTTTCATCATTTTTCTGTAACTTAAGTGTTTAACTTAAACATTCTTCTTAGTGTGTTATGCGAAGTAAAAGAAGTTTTTTATATAAAGTATTAAACTTAATTATTGAATATGGTCTGTCTTGATCTGTGCAACTCCTGCTGTTTTGAGGTGTTTGGGGATGGAAATGCTGCTAGGCTTTTGCAATTCTTGCAGTAAAATTGAGTAAATATTTTCTAGAGCAAAATACTTTTTCGTGAGTCCTTTAGGAAGTTTATATGAAATATTTACAACTGAAAGTTCCCTTTTTTTTTTTTGCTAGGTATCACTTAGGTTTTACATTTTCTGTAGCTAATAGCACTTTTGCTGAAGTGTATCAGTTCATGTCTGAGCTGTGGGGAATTGTTAAGTCACTGAAAATTGGTTTTGCTCAGAAAATAGGTTTGAACACTTGGTGTATTAGAAGCTTTCTAATTTGCTGAAAATGTACTAGATTGTTCTAGGAGTTAACTTGACATATGAACTTGAGTCTCTCACAGCTTTATCCATGCTTTTTACTGGTAAAATCCTTTCTGTCTACTTCTGGGCTTCCCAGTACAGGACAGATGTAACCATCCTGGAGCAGGTTCAGGAAAGGGTCCCTAGAATGATTAAGGGACTGGAGCATCTTGTCATACGAGGAGAGGCTGAGAGCTAGGACTGTTCTGCCTGAAGAAGAGTAGGCTCGGGGGAGCTTACCAATCAATGTATATAAATACATTGTGGGAGGGAGTAAAGAAGATGGAGACAGGCTCTTCTCAGTGGTGCCCAGTGACAAGGCACAAGGCATTGTGCATGAATTGAAAAACAGGAAATTCCACTGAATCATAAAAAGATGTTCTTTTGTGCATGTGTTTGACTGGGCAACCACTGGAACAGGTTTCCCAGAGAGGTTGTGTACATCCATCTTTGGAGATGCTCAAAAGCGAGTTGGACATGGCCCTGTGCAATCTGGTTTTGATGACTTTGCTTTGAGCTGGGGAGACTCCTGGGGGCGGGTGGGGGACAGGAGTGGGAACTGTGGACTAGATCTCCAGAGGCTGTCCCTTCCAACTTCAGCGATTATGTGAAATTGAGAGCAGAAGTCTTTACTTTCTTCCTCTGTTTTTCAGTTGCTTGAGTAACAACAGATCCTACAAAAGATCAGATGTTACTCTGTGTTAGATTCTGTAGGTTTCTGCTGAGAACAGCCAGCACAGCTTTCAGTTAAATTTGGCTTCTCTGGGGTCGTCTTAAATCCGGCTTTTTCACCAGTTTAAGTCTATCAGTTTAAATTAGATGTGGATAAACTGGTGTATTTCTGTTGTCCTTATCCATCCCTTGTGTTGATGCATCCCCAGTAATACTTCAAAAGATCAGCAGCCACAGAATAAGGTTTTTTCAGTGTCTTGTTGCCTCAGTGTTGCTGCTGTTTAATGTTCAAGTAAAAAAAGTGTATGTAGGAATCAGGAGGAGCAGACCCTGGTAAATAAAGACTAATGACTTGAGGATGTCATGTTGGTAGAGAATGATATAAGAGAAACTTGAAAAGGTTGTACCGATAATCTTGGTAATAGTGCTACGAGTGTTTGCTGAGGAATCAGCGCTTTGAATACAAAGGAGATTTGCCAGCTTTCCTGTGTGGTCCCTCACCTGCTAAGTTGTTGAGTATGATTGAATGTTATGGTATTTTGCCAAAATCTTGGGAGGGGTAAACACTGAATAACTTAATCTGTTAGAGACCAAACTTAACAGTAATACTTGGAGATATCTAGGAATAGCAAAGCAGACAACCAAGCGGACAGAACATAAAAGTATGTGTGTGTTTTTTATTAGTGACTGTCAAGTGGTAGTCACCAAATAAGCAGTAATGATTTGGTGGTACCTTTTTCAGACGGAGTTTGTATAACATGAAACAATTGTTTCTGTCTGGATCTTCTGAAACTTAAAAAAAAAAAAAAAAACCACAACACTTCAACAGAGGTTATGCAAGCAAATTCACAGACTAAATTCCTGTGGTTGGTGTCCCAGGGGCTGTTTGGTAGCTTGTCAGAAGGCTGAGTGACTCCACCCACCTTCCTGTTCACTATAGCTGCTCCTGCCCTGCCGATGCTTATAGGCTGCCCACTGAGAGAAGACAGCTGTAAATCTGAGACCGGGTCACATTTTCAGAGCTTTTGTATTACAGACAAAAAAAAATAAATCACAAAACCAGATCATTTTGACTAGGAGAGATGTAGTATAGGCAGAAGTATTTTTTTCTTTCTTTCTCTAAAGCACGCTGTGGTTATCATGTGGAATTCTTTAAAGATTTGGTAAAATGGGGTTCTTCCAAGCAGACAAGTTACTCATTTACTGAACATGTTTACTGTTGACCATAGTAAACCTATCAGCATTCCGGATTGGGTTCATGAATAATTTTTTTTGCCCATGTTCCTTCTTCCTTTAGTAGTGGAGAATCGGAGTCACTTAAGCGCTTAACAGAATTTTTAACTGTGTTGCAGGAGAAGATGTAATTTGATGCATACGGGATTTTTCATAAGTGAAGTGAAAACTGATGTCTGGCTTGGTACAGATGCAGTTTTGGTACAGGTGCATTTTTAGTGTCTTGGAGACTTTAGGATTATGTTATTCTGTGAATTTACTATGCTTAAGATACTGTATTACAGTGGATGTTCCACTTTGCATACTGTAGTGTTCATCTTTGCAAAGTAAATGATGCCACAGTAATTCAATGCTGTTTGTCTTTTTATTCTTTACCATACAAAGGAGTTCTGGCTTGGCTGGCTTAAACAATAAACTGTTTTACTTGTCCTTTCATTATTCTATACTGCCACTGTGTGCTTTCCAGAATTATGGACTAGTTCAGCAATTTCTTTTAAGAATAGGTGTCATAGAACCTGACACATGATGATCTTTAGGGTTTTTCCATTATTGTGTAGTGGAACTCATGATCGACAGGTTCAAAACATGCTACAATACACATGATTCCAGAGAAGTATGTTTGTCTCTACTGTAGCTTGAAATCTGCTATGCTGAAAGAATGTAGAAGTACAGCAAAACCACATATTGAGTATGTTGGCCAGTGTGATGGCTCACTTCTGTAATGAACTTGCTGCGTTCAAGAGATTTTGAAGTCTGATGCCTTATAGGTATTGCTGGTACTTTTTCTAAGTGTGGCAATGAATCCAGTAAGGTTTAGGATTTCTTCTTGGAAGAGATGTCATGGGAAAGGTAAAATGGAAAGAAGGCAGAGAGACAGACTGCTGTTCTCACCCGTGGTTAGTCCTGTGGGAGTTCCATTGCTAGCTCGCAACAGTCTGCTCTAAGAATACTCTCATAGAAGGAAAGTTTTATTACACTTTAACTGTAATGCTTCATCTCCAAAATCTGAAAGAACTGTAGTGTTATAACACACATTTATTTGTGCTTAAGTCGTCCATGTTTGGGATGAGGAGGGGGGTGAATATTCAAAATCATCAGGAGTGAAGTAATTGCTGTTTCTGCGGTGGACTCTGCATCAGGCAGAGGTTTATAGGAGCTGTAGTATTTTTGAAAACTTTGTTTATATGACTAGGAACACTGTTCAGACTTGGAGTTCATCAGCTGATTATTTTCGTGCAGCAGCAAATACTGTTAGTGCTAATAAATTAAGGTCATGATTTAGCACAGCCTGTTCAATGTTTGTTTTGAGGTTCTTAAAACTCTGTTTACATTCTTGCTCTTAATTTGCAGGTCACAGATCAAAAAACCAAAGGTAAGAATCTTTGATCCTAAAGAGTATTTTTTAATTGACTTGAGTCAAGACTCGGGTCTTGATCAAAACTGTTGGAAAAGGAAGGGGAATTATGAGTCAAGATGAAATACTGAAGATGTGCATTCAGAAGAAATAACAGGTGAGGTGATGGAAATGGAGAATGTAAAACTGTCTGTGTTGTCAGCATCAAAATACTTGAAGAGAGAATGAGGATTGTGGATAAAATAGGTTAGCTGAAATATTTAGTTTTCACCTTTGCAAAAGTAAGTAACCAAAAGCTGAAACTACCTATATAAATGCAGTGGAAGACAGGGAAAGTGCTGCTTATGGTGAGGTACGAAAATGAGTGAAGATGGCTTGTTTTGGGAAACTTAAGATAAGTTCGGACACTTAAAAGTCCAACAGGTAAGGCAGGTCTGATGAGTGAGCATCTTGACAGTTAAGCTTATTTGGCTGATATAAAAATACATTTAGTCTTGACTTGTGTGTCAGTTTTCTAAAAACTTTGTGGGGAAATTGTTGTTATTGACAGAAGAGAACTAAAGATAGTAACTTGATTTTACAGCTAACAATACCCTTTTTTGGGTTTTGGGCAACAAAGCCTAAATAGAGAAGTCCGAAAACCCTTATCAAAGTAACATGTGGGGAATAATGCATTCATGTAGCCAAGGAGAGACTCGCTTGATTTGATCTCACATTTGTAAGAGGAAAAGTTTTACTGATTGTGTTCATTTTGCTGGGGAGGGGTTTCTGAACAACCCTTTCTTGTGTTAATCTTCAACAAAGGCTAGAGTAGAAATACTAAATTTTCCTTGCCTTTGGAGTCTGATGTCTTAGCAATTATACCTTCTAGATGCCTGGCTAGGAATTTCTTTTGTTGGTTTCAAAAAGCACATGGAGAATGTGAGTAAGGGGTTGCAAGTCTAGAGTCTCTTAAGCACATTTTGTGATGGTGTTGGTTCCTCAAGGGTTTGTTTGTGGTTTTCCTCCTCTCCAATGCATAACAGCCCTCAGAAGTAGCTTGTCCTTGCTTATAGGGGCACCTGATGACCAGCCGGGGAACTTTAGGTGAGCCCAATACAAATGCTTTATTGTAGGACTGCATTTTTGGGTGAGAGTCAAAGTATTGCCTTACTTTAAGAGCAGTACAGAGACCTTGGATTTGTTAACTCTGAATCCAAGGGCAGGGGGAGGATCCCCTCTTTTTGTTTGTTGTGGCCGTGACTGTGTAGCCTAGTAAGTAGGTGAAAAACCTGGGATCTGATTTCAGATCTCCCATAAGAGTAATGCATAACAATCCAAAAACGAGTTGAAGATCAAGGGGCGGCGGGGGAGAACACAGATTTGACTGCTCATATTTTAAAATGGCTCATTGCCCAGGATGGTATTCTTTGCCAACTTTGCATTTCCAAGAAATTTGGGGCTTAGAGTGAAATGCTTGGTGAGGGCTGAGTTTCATCCTGGGGTACAGAGTTGCACATGGAAGCAAGATGTTTGCTGCTACTGCTTATTCCTGCTTCTTTAATTAAATTGTTCTTTGGTAAGGTTGAAGTTGCACAGTGTTTCAGAGAAGAATGAAATTATAAAAGGAAAGAGTTGCAGTGAGTTCTTGTAGCTAACACAGGTTTAAGTGGAAAAATTTCTGATTTTCATTCTTCCTGTTTTTCAGTGCCCGAAGTGACGAAACCAAGTTTAAGCCAACCAGTGGCTGCCAGCCCAATTGGCAACTCTCCATCGCCACCAGTCAATGGTGGCAACAATGCCAAAAGGGTGGCAGTGCCGAACGGACAACCGCCAAGCGCCGCCCGCTACATGCCTCGGGAGGTGCCACCGCGATTCCGTTGCCAGCAGGACCACAAAGTGTTACTGAAACGTGGGCAGCCCCCTCCGCCATCCTGTATGCTCCTTGGGGGTGGAGCAGGGCCTCCTCCCCCAACAGCACCAGGAGCAAACCCAAACAACGCACAACCAGTGACAGGAGCACTGCTGCAGAGCGACAGTGGGACTGCAACAGGCAAGTAATAATAATAATAAAAATAATATTAAATGAACGTATGTGTGCATGGCAGAAAAGGGATCACTAAAATTCTGCATAAGCATATCATTATGTAATAAAACTCCTCAGATTGCTTTTGGAAAGCATACTTCTATTATTTTAGTGTATAGACTTCTTTTGCTGTTAGCTGCATGGATGCAATTTTTACTACTAGATGGAACAAGAAAGAGGGTTAATATTTGGGCTTGGTTTGTTTTGAATCGGATTCTGTAATACTCTTAAGACTGCAGCAAGGTAAACACAGTGCATGAATAAACAGCATTTTGTGGTTGCCATTGAGTAGTTCTTAATAGTTTTTGGGTTTCTTTGACACAAATTTCTTATCGTCACTTTTTTATATGATCTGGTAAAACATAGTTATCAGGTCTACAAATGGCAGGAGTCTGTCACTTCTCATCTGGATGAAATAGATGGTCCTTTTGCTCCTGCTTTTTTTTAGTAGTAATCTGTTTTTTCTCCTTTTTATAAAAGCGGTGACTGTCCTGTTTTTGCTTTTCTGTTCACTTTGAATTCCAGAAGATAAATCGATTTTAAGATTAATTGCTTTATGAGCATGGGGAAATTATGAGTGCTCCTGAATTTTTTTGACCCTTGGGGAATTGCAGTAACTGTAGTATTTACTACTTAAGTTATGATAGTAGAACAAACAAAATTTCACTCAAGACATCTGCCTTCTAAAGAAAAACTTAGGTGATCTGAGAAGTCAAGGACAGGGTTTTTAAAAAAGAAATAATAAATGCTTGAAAGTCAAAAGACTAGAATAATGATACCACTATGTCTGAGTTTGTATTTGAAAACTATGCCAGATTAATGGGATGGGTGTTTTTACCACAGTCTTGGAGAGCATAAACTTTGTAGTTCTGAAGAAAAAACAGAGGTGTCTTGGAACTCCAGAATCAAGTAAGCTAGTAGGGATGGCTGCCTTTAATACAAAGGATTCTAGGAAAATGAATTATTCTGTTTGGTGGTTTCAGTACTTGAATTCCTTTGTAGCAAATCCCCACTTGACAGATTTTATCTTGTTGTCTTTGATGTTCCCTATTTAATAAGGGGGGGAGTGGATTTGAAACTACAATGGCAATGTTTTAGCTAATCAGTTTGAAAATAGATCTCTTGGAGATGGCTGATTTTGATAAAAACACCTGAAAGATGAAGAGGGCAAAAAACCCACCCCAAAGTCTTTCAACTACGTATAAAATCCTAGCATTATTTCAGCATTGGTATGTCTTCACAGTGATTGTAGCAGACTGACAAAGGAGACTTCATGGTAGTGAAGCATTCTAAAAGTTTTCAATATTTCTCATGAATAGCATTCTTTTGCTGTTGGATGTACTATATGAGGACCATTTTGAAGTACTTTAGATGTGCCTTAAGTTCTCTGTAATTAATTTGACATCTAAAATTTGTTTTTCTGAGACTGAAATTTGATTTTATTAATTCTCATACTTTTAGATTTATTTTAATGGTGCATTAACAATTAAGATGTTATATGGTTTGATTTTATTGATTGTGGCAACTTTTTATGCCAACGGTTAGTTGCTTTTATCCTGATGTAAGTCAGGAGTATTGCCAAGAAAGATACGGGTCTTTCAGACCTGTCTCACACCATCCAAATTTCTGCACCATAACACAGTTAACTGGGGTAGGGAGCTGACTTGGACTAAAATTAACACAGGTTGATTTTTAAAGCTAATTTCAGCCTGGGTGATTTACTAGTTCAGCTCACTGAATGCCAGTGGGAACATATGTGCTAGCATGTGAGAGCAGGTGTGCCAGAAAAGTGGGAATGAGCAGCTGGACAAGAGAAAGGCCGGGGCTGTCACTTAGTGTGTTCCATTGAAGAGCTTACGGAAGTATGGTGTTGCTGTCTGTCTTGCACATCATTAATCCCATCTGAGATCCTGGCTGTTTACAAACTGGGTTTCAGATTGTGCCCAATTCTGTCAGGCACTTGTGCACTGATACTGTGATTAATTCATACCATGTGAAAACAAAAGCAGTTTCCCAAAGGAAAATTGTGCTGCTTACCTACTCCTTAGCATTGTTATATTAGCCAGATAGCGATAGATGGTGTTGGTGAGGCTTTAATACAAAAAGTTAATACAGTCTTTACATGGATCTTTTTCTACCACAATTGAAATGCTTTCCTAAGATGGCAAAACTCCAGTACCCTGCAAGATGACACCAAATTTCCTGTTGTCTTACAGCAGTATGGGGGTTTGGAGTGGAGGGTGGTGCAAGACAGTTTTGGAAAACAAAGCTTAAATGTTATTGGTGAAAGTCTTTCAATAGTTACAGTAACCTCTAAGAATCACCACCATCTCTCACAGCAGAACTGCATCTTCATTTCAGGACTCCATTTCAATGCTTTCACTTATTTCAGTTCCATATGTTTATCCTTGAAAATAGTAATTTGCTAGTAATTTTTTCTCATTTTAGTCAGATCAGAAACTTGTTTATCTTCACACGTTACTAAGGAAGAGTCTGTTCAAGAACCAAGAGCCCTTACCCGTTATCTTAAGACAAAACCATAAATTGCCAAAATTTTGTTGCCACTGTCAAATATAGTAAGGGAAGGCTGGTTTTATAAAACAGTCCATTAAATTGTGTCCTAGTACGTTACGTTAGGAAGCATCCCAATCTTAATGCTTTTAGGACGTCTTCACAGAAATAAAATGTGAAATGCTCTGTTAAAGTCACGTGTGTGAAGATCTTGCTAAGCACATAGCTGCCTGTACATCATTCATTTGCTGAATCATTGCTAAGTTCAACAGACAGCAACCCTGCAGTCTTTTGAACTTGTCTTTGGCTGTCCTCCTTAAGCTATTCCTGTGATCAGTCTATTCAGAAAGTTTTTAAATGGGGCGGGGGAGTTACTCAGCATACTAAAAAGGTAGCCAGATATAAATACCAGTAGAGAGTCAGGCTTTCTTGCTATTACTAAGTTTGCACTTGAGGTTAAGGCAACAGAAGGAATAGAATGTGCATGGGAACTGCTGGGTCTTTTGGATCTTGGTGGCTGGGGTTTAATGGATGAAGACAACCTTTTTGTTCATCAGTATGCAAAGCTTACAAGAGAGTTCTAACCTTGCTGTGAAGTCTGGATCTTTACTGGTGGCCCTCAATGAAGGGGGATTTGGAAAGCATTTGGTGGATGTTCATTGGTTAAGCTAATGAACTGAAAGCCTGAGACAGGCACTGAAAGCTGATCTGTTCATCTTCTATTAAAAGTATTAGCAACCAGAAATTGTGGTCTTCACTATTGAATATATAACATAGGAACGGGACAGGGGGGGAGGAATCAACTGTTTTTTTTTTTAAAGGTCATTATACCTTGTTTTCATGGAAGCTGTCATATCAGCCAGTATTGGTAGTAAAAATATATATTCAGGTATGAATACTGATGCAGATGTTACTATGAACTTTTTGCTCTGCAAAGTACTTTAAACTGGTTGGGTAGGATAACTGAATAAGACTAATATATTAGGGTACATAATTTTGTAGAAGGGAGAGTGTTTAGTCTTCATCACTGGGAATTTGTGGTGAGGGCAATTTAGGGTCCCTTTATTTAAAAAAAAAAAAAAAAAAAAAAAAAAGGAAAAAAAAAACCAAAAAAA
>VZTL01034580.1:2307-12864 GCA_013400535.1 Scopus umbretta | reverse complement strand
AAAAAAAAAAACAAAACATAGAAAAATGAGCGGAACTTCATATAGAGAAGAACACTGAAGTACTAATGGACTTAAATTATTTAGAGGATCCAGGGTAATTATGAGGATGGCAAGGGTATCTTGGCTGACGTTTTAAACTGATGATGATAATATGTCTGCGTAAATGCTGACATCATGCTGCACGTGCTGCCAGAACTGACATAGGCTTCATCCACTGTGGCACTGTGTTAATTTAGGACTGCTTTAAAACTGTATACAAGTATCTTGTCCACACCGCATAGGACATCATAATAGTTCACCATGGATGAAAGAAGGGGGCACTAGTCATTGTCTTTCATCCTGCTGATTTCCTTATAGTTACTCCAAAGCTCATTTAACTTGCAGGTTACCTTGTAAGTGTGCTAAGCCAGCAAAAAATAACCCATCAAAAAGCAGACAGTTTTGTGTTGAGTTAGTGAATACAGTTGACTAAAAGGGCTTAACTGGCGTCAGAACTGTTACAAATGAGAGGTGAGACTTGGTGAACTCGAAGTAGGTAGAGCTGGTGAGAGAGAGAAAGAAAAGTTGTGATCTCTTACTAGCCTCCATCCAGTGGCAGAGAGATCAGCTTAGCTGCTAGCAAAACCACAAGCTGTGGTTTTTAGGGTAAATATAGCAGTGAAACAAATGCGGAATAATTACATACCGAGTACATGTTGCACATTACTACATAGAAATTGTAATTTGTAGCTTTGGACTGTTGCGATTTACAGTAGCTTTTGGAAATAATTTTATTTGTTTTGCAAAGGGTTGAAAGAAATTCCTAGTAGCAAAATCAACTTGGAAAGGATACTTGAAGCTGAAAGATAGGATTCTTCAGCTTTGTATATTCATTAGATGCTTTTTGTCTTCAACCTCTTGTCTTTTGATCTGTAATAAATTTTAGTTTAAGTCAGTTGAGTAGCAGGCCAACAGCTGACTGCGTGTACACACATATGCCTATGAATGTGTGCACATAACGCATTCTTGTTCTATATGTAGTATGATTTTTAAGTGTGTATTTGAAAAGTCTACAACCAGTATCAGTAACCATGCAGGTTATAATTGGGTTATAATTATTATGTAGAACTTAAGAGCAGGACCTTAGCAGAAGCAGTGAGTCAATGGTGAATTCAAATCCCCACAAAATGTTTGTGGGGAGTTTGTTGAATGAAGTTTTTTATCAGTATTTTCAATGGAGTTTTCCAGCCTGATGTTCTTCCAAAGCAACTTTGTTACACATTTGAGGGAAGGGTTCTTATTAATGAAAACAGTAATCAGTGGTGTCAAAAATGTGATGTTCAGTGCTTATAAATAATACTGATTACTAATGACCTTTTTGGGTGTGGGTTGTGTTTTTTTTTTTTTGTTTTTTTTTTTGTTCTGTTTTTTTTAGATTCAGCAATTGGAGGTGCTGCTGCTTCAAATTATGCAAATTCCACTTGGGGTCCTGGAGCCTCCTCCAACAGTGGCACCAACGCCAACCCAACTCACATCTGGGACAAGGTGATTGTAGACGGGTCTGACATGGAAGAGTGGCCTTGTATTGCCAGCAAAGATGCTGAGTCTTCTTCCGAAAACACCACCGATAACAACAGTGCCTCGAACCCTGGCTTGGAGAAGAACACTCTGCCAGGAAGCACCACTAGTAACAAAGGAAAAGGAAGCCAGTGCCAGTCTGGAAGCGCTGGAAACGAATGTAATCTTGGGGCCTGGAAGTCTGATCCCAAGGCTAAATCTGTTCAATCTTCCAACCCTGCTGCCGAGAGTAACAATGGACTAGGTAATTGGAGGAACTTGAGTGGACAAGATAGAATCGGTCCTGGTTCTGGCTTCAGCAACTTTAACCCAAATAGCAACCCATCTGCTTGGCCGGCACTCGTTCAAGAGGGCAATTCTAGGAAAGGGACTTTGGAATCTGATAGTGGTAGCTCCAATGCACAGATTAGCACAGTAGGTCAGACCTCTAGGGAACAACAGTCAAAGATGGAAAATGCGGGTGTTAACTTTGTCTCTGGCAGAGAACAGGCTCAAATTCATAACACTGATGGACCAAAAAATGGAAACACTAACTCCTTGAACTTAAGTTCACCAAACCCTATGGAGAATAAGGGAACGCCCTTTGAAATGGGCTTGGGGAACCCTTCCAGGAGCACTGACACCCCTTCACAAAGCACTGGAGAAAGAAAGACTGGGAGTGTTGGATCTTGGGGTACAGCTAGGGGGTCTTCTGGAACTGACACAGTCGCTGGACAGAGCAATTCTGGAAACCATGGGAACAATGGAAAGGATAGAGAGGACTCCTGGAAAGGAGCTTCTGTTCAAAAACCTAATGGGTCAAGAAGTGATTCTTGGGATAACAATAACCGGTCTACGGGTGGTGGGTCTTGGAACTTTGGCCCTCAGCATGCAAATGAAAGCAAATGGGGTGAAGGGAACAAATTAACATCTGGGGTCTCTCAGGGAGAATGGAAACAGCTGTCTGGGTCTGATGAACTGAAGATTGGAGAATGGAGTGGTCCAAACCAACCAAATTCTAGCACTGGAGCATGGGACAATCAAAAAGGCCACCCTCTTCCTGAAAACCAAGGCAATTCCCAGGCTCCCTGTTGGGGAAGATCTTCCAGCTCTGCGGGAAGTGAGGTTGGAGGTCAAAGCACTGGAAGCAACCACAAAGCAGGAAGTAGTGACAGTCACAATTCTGGACGCCGATCATATAGGCCTACACATCCTGATTGCCAGGCAGTCTTGCAGACTTTGCTGAGCAGGACTGATTTGGACCCCCGAGTGCTTTCAAACACTGGCTGGGGCCAAACTCAAATTAAGCAAGATACCGTGTGGGATATTGAGGAGATGCCACGGCCTGAGGGGAAGTCTGATAAAGGAACTGAGGGGTGGGAGAGCTCTGCCACACAGACAAAGAACTCAGGGGGCTGGGGCGATGTACCCAGCCAAAGCAATCAAATCAAGTCTGGATGGGGTGAGCTCTCAAACCCAACGGAGTGGAAGGACCCCAAAAATACTGGAGGATGGAATGACTATAAGAACCCCAATTCTTCTAATTGGGGAGGAGGAAGACCAGAAGAAAAATCGTCTTCCTCTTGGAATGACAGCTCTAGTAAGGAGCAGGGGTGGGGTGGACGGCAGCCTAATCAAGGATGGTCTTCTGGAAAGAACGGTTGGGGAGAGGAAGTTGACCAAACAAAAAACAGCAACTGGGAAAGTGCAGGAAACAAGCCAGTGTCTGGTTGGGGTGAAGGTGGGCAAAATGAGATTGGAACTTGGGGTAATGGTGCAAATACAAGCGCTGCTTCAAAGGGTGGATGGGATGATTGTAAAAGAACTTCAACATGGAATGAGACGGGTCGACAGCCCAACTCCTGGAACAAGCAGCAACAGCAGCACCAGCAGCAACAACAGGAGGCTTCTGGTTCCTGGGGTCCACCACCCCAAACTCCAAGTAACGGGCGACCTCCAAACCCAAACTGGAACAGTGGACCACAGCCAGCTGCCCCCAAAGAGGAGGAGCCTAGTGGCTGGGAAGAACCTTCTCCACAGTCAATCAGTCGAAAAATGGATATTGATGATGGCACTTCAGCGTGGGGAGATCCTAGCAGTTATAACTACAAGAATGTGAACCTGTGGGACAAGAACTCACAAGGGGGACAGGCCCCACGGGAGCAGAGCCTGCCTACTCCAATGACTAGCAAATCACAAGCATCAGGTACTAGTCTCGTACCTTTTTTCAGCAAGCTCCTATATATGAATGTAACTTTAATGCATAAGAGGTATTCGTGTGGCCTCCAATTTCTAATAGTTTTATTCCATAAAGAAAACCAATTTCTTGTTTGAATATTTGATTCTGTATTTAAAGTGTCTTTAAAGCTTGAATCAGTCAGCCCTCTACTTGTTGTGCCTCGGTAACTGTGATCTGAATACTGGTCAGCTTGCCAGTAAAAGAAAATGTTAGTTAGCTGATAAATCTGCATATTCAGTCTGAGCTCTGAAGAACGGTTTGAATTACAGAATCATAGAACCATTTAGGTTGGTTTCATCTACCTTTAAGATAGAGTCCAACCGTAAACCTAGCACTGCCAAGTCCACCACTAAACTGAGTCCCTAAGCACCACATCTACACATCTTTTAAATACCTCCAGGGATGATGAGTCAACCACTTCCCTGGGCAGCCTGTTCCAATGCTTGACAACACTTTTGGCGAAGAATTTTTTCCTAATAACCAATCTAAACCTCCCTGGCACAACTTGAGGCCATTTCCTCTTGTCCTATTGCTTGTTACTTGGGAGACAAGACTGACACCTGCCTCGCTACTACTTCCTTTCAGGTAGTTGTAGAGAGGAATAAGGTCTCCCCTCAGCCTACTTTTCTCCAGACAAAATCACTTTTTTAAATACTTAATTATTAGAGAAATGGGAAGAAATTCTTTACTTATTTTTAGTCAAAAACTTTTTGCTCTGAAACATTCTGAAATTGAATGAGTCTGTGATTTAGCTTTTTAGGAATACTTAGCAAAATATTTTCTCCTTTGAAATAAGGACAAGAAAAAGTTACATATCCTGGAAATATATTAAAATGTTACTGTTATGTAACCTCTTCTCCAATTCAGACATGCTTTAAAGAATGCTATAACTATAGCATAGTTATAACTGTTTTAACATGTACTTCAAATATGTCCTTATTCTTTCTCCAGTGTATGAAAACCCTGAGTTAGTCTGGTGCTTTTAATTAGTTACAAAAGTTCACCAGATAGGAGGACAGCATTAGATGTGGGGTTTGTGTTTAATCTGGGGGAAGAATATTATTCATGGTAGCATTCTCTTATTTTTCATCGTAGAGGTCAGTGCCCACTCCACGTTTGATGTGAACAGTTGTCAATTCTATTGCACCCATGCTATTGAGAATCTAAAGTCCTCAACAGAAAGAATGAAGCAGTAGATTAATGACACGGTGCTGCACTGCAGTAAATAGTTCATTGTCTAAATGGTCTGTAATGAAAACTCTTTCTCCTTTGTGCAGTCTGGAGCAAAAGCACTCCACCTGCTCCAGATAACGGTACGTCCGCCTGGGGTGAGCCAAATGAAACCAGTCCTGGGTGGGGTGAAGTAGATGATACAGGAGCATCGACAACAGGCTGGGGGAATGCGCCCTCCAACGCCCCGAATGCCATGAAATCTAGTGAGTATAGGCCAGATACCAGTTTCTTTGCAATGGCCCTGGAGATCTTTAGTGTTTGGCCTTTTGATATAGGTCAGCCATGGAGGAATTGTTATCTGAGGCCTAGAAGCAACGTTAAATGTCATGTAAGCTTTTGATGGATGAGTGATTAAGTACTTACAAACTTTGTCTTTTAAGGTAATGAAAAATTTTTTAACTAAGCAATTAAATGGGCAGCTCTGATTTGTGGAAGTATTGAAACATTAAAGCATGTGAGTGAGGAAATGTGTCTTTCTCAAAACATCTTCTCTGGCTGCCCACGTGTTACTTGGCATATACACTTGTCAAATGATAGATCACTTTTCCTGATCATATCAGAAAAAAGAATGCACAGTACAGACAGATTTCACAGTGGAGGCCATTACATGGTGATCTGTGCTTTGGTAATGCAATTTGCCTTTGAATGTTTGGTTTTGTTTGTTTGTTTTTGTTGTGGGTTTGGTTTTTTTTTTATTGTGTGTGAGTGTAGAAAACTGTAACTCCTAAGAACTGAACTTTCTTTTGTGGTTGAACCTAAATGGATTACTGTTTTCTGCATATTACCTGCCTACAGCTGTGTTCTCCCTGAATGAGATGCTGTTGAACTCTCTTAAAAATTTACTTTGAAGTTAAAATTTTGTTGTATTAAGAGTTTTATTTTTATGGAAATCATTCCTGCTGACGTAAGCTGTTTGTAGAATTTTTATTTCACTCTTTTTAAGGAAAATACAACAAACAAAAGCAATCACCTGCTGATACAACATAGCAGTGTGATAACCAAAGCCAATAACATTTGGATATGAAGTTTCCAGTAGGAAATATTGATAATACATGACTGTTACTGAACTTGAATGATGATACCCAATGTAAAACTATTTCCAGTTACAAGTTGCTTTTGCAACATGTGATTGTTTGGAATGAAACACTCTATGTAGATGGTATGCTGCTGGGTCATTCTCCCTTCCACCTCAATTAAATGGTTTGGCCATTTAAGAAACAAAACTGGGGAAAAAGCGTTGCTTCCTTAGTGTTAATATTATAGCAGCCTTTCTTGGATGGCTGTAGTGCTTCCTGTGCCTGCCACACAAACTTGGCGCTTTTCAGGATGCTAGACTTTTTTTAGATTAATCTCTTCTTTCATCTGTAAAAAGCCACCTAAATATGACCAAAATCAGAGCCTCTGAAATGCTAATGATCCATTGCAAAGTCTATGGATTTGTTAATACTTAAGATAATCTTACGGTCGCTTGCTTGTCTTAACTGGTCTGCATGTGTGACATAACCAAAGAGCTGCAGCATATGTGTACTATTCTGTACATAAGCTGTCCCCAGCTTTAGAGGAGCAAAATATAGGGAGTTTCCCCATGACAGCTTTCAGCTTGGGGTGTAGTAGGTCACCAGCGTTAAGAGCTTCATTCTCCTGTGTTCTGTGACTGCTCTCTCAACTCCTGTCTAATTGGCACCCAGAAGGAATGAAGAAGAAAGCTACGTTAATCAGTGATATAAGGGGAGATATTTAATGGCTTGGATAAGCTGGAAGAAGAAATTGGGACAAAGAGCCTGCAAAGGCATAATTTATGGTTGAAGGTAAGGACAGGAAACAGAGACTAGCAATGATTGGAAAGGAAGACAAGAGTTTAGAGCCAAAGAAAGGAAGCATAGATCATTGCACACATAGTTTTACCAGTTTACCACACATAGATTTACATAGTTTTTGCCAGCATTGCATAGAAATTCCCTGGCAGAAGTAGGAATAAATTCAGTTTTCTGTAACATCATTGTTTTGTCTTTATCTTGAATTTGCTTACTGTAGCTCTTTGTGCCTCCTCACTCAACAAATGCAGAAAATGAAGCAGGAATCCTACAGACAAGTCATCTTTACACCACTGTCCAGATTCATGTTCAAGAATCTCAGACCTGAGAGCTGTCAATGCAGAAAAATAATCTATGGTCGTGTAGTTTAAACCAGGATCATAGTACTATATTTAAACACTGTGGCCGGAAATAAATTAGAGCTGCAGGGACTACCCCATATATGACACTTCCAGATTAAGTTCTTGACTCTGCAGTCATAATCCTTAAATGTAGCCTTTTTTGTGTAAGTAGCATGATAAAAGGGTCAAGAGGTAGATTTTTGCACT
The DNA here is from genome assembly GCA_013400535.1 of Scopus umbretta. NCBI lineage: Eukaryota > Metazoa > Chordata > Aves > Pelecaniformes > Scopidae > Scopus > Scopus umbretta. Next base: position 5,494 of record VZTL01034580.1, on the reverse strand, counting down.
TGGACCAGTAATATTCCTAAGCAGCCCTCAATTTTGGTACACAAATGAATATACTTAAAGTTATATTTCCTGTGAAGTAGCCAAGTTGTTACTTATGATGGATTTTAAGGTAGCTCTTAAACTGCCATGAAATGCTGCTGTACTTATATTTTTGACGTGAGTTCCCCTTGATAGACTAATTACAATTCCTGCCTTTTTTTATGTTCAGATTTTCTGCTATGTATGTTAATGTCCTTATTCCTGAGTTCCACACTCAAACCCCAGACAATTGAAAAAGTAGTTACAAAAAAGATGATGATGATGGAAATCTTTTTTTAAAGGAGATAAATGCTTAGGGAATAAATATGCAGTATGAACAGTTAGAGCAGGAAGGAGAACAGTCCCACAGGAGACAGTGGACAAGATGAGGATTTGGGCCTCTGTTGGCTTGTCAGTAGAGGTTAGAATTCTAAGTTGCCTGACAGCTGGTGCTAGAGAATAACAGCAGGAAAAGAAGCCAACAAGGAAAAGTCCCTAGTCTGAATCGATATGATGAAGTGGTTGTAGCTTTCTGGTAATGGCATCTCTACTTAAACAGCACTGCTAGTAACATTTTAGTGACATTGTTAAGAACAGAAATTCAAGTAGAGGGGTTTTTTCCCCCCATTAAACTAGTTTTGGTGTTACATATACCAGAATACAATGTCAGGGCCTCTCCTTCAGATTCTACTTAGTTGTTACTCCTTAAAGTTCTTCGTTTCTGTAATTTTGTGAAAGAGTTTAGTGCAAGGGAAATGTTACGGTTTTGAAGGAAGAGAGGAGATAATTGATAAACCACCTGAACCAGAGTGCTCAGCATGCTTAGTTTTTAAGTGTCCTTGAAGTTTTTCATTTATACTAGAAACTAATAGGTTGCCTTTTAAAGAAATCCAAACGCAGCTGTGTCTGTATAAGAGAAGAGGTCCCTGTGGTTATTACATTTTTAAGAGTTTGACATTGCTTTAAAATAGTTGCAAAACATGACATGCTAACATGCCACCAAATCTCATGGGTTTGGGGTTTCATGCACAAGTTTTTATAGCTGTTAGAGTGAATACACTTTTTTTTTTCCTTTCCCCTCCTTTGGGATTCTGATGATCTCGGCTAATCTTGCAGTGTCGAGTCACCAGCTGCATGGTATTGTAGACTGCTTTTGAGATTTATTTTTTTTTTTTCCTTTTTCTAAAGGTTCTAAATCTATGCAAGATGGCTGGGGAGAGAGTGATGGGCCAGTGACAGGAACGCGTCATTCCAGCTGGGAAGAGGAGGAGGAGGGAGGAGTCTGGAACACAGCAGGCTCTCAGGGAAGCAGTTCCTCCCACAACTCAACAAGCTGGGGGCAAGGAGGAAAGAAAACACAAATGAAGGTAAAATGCTTGAATGATTCATAACTACTGTGTTGTCTGAAAGCAGTATGACTGATATGTTAGAGCATTATAACAGTTTTTCTTTTAATAAGGTATTACAGAATTCAGCTAGAAAGGTGCCTGTTACAACAGTGTAAAAAATGTGAGGTTTCTGGATTTGTTTTAACTTATTACACCTGTTGTGACTAATAAATCTGCCAGTAGGTGTCAAATTCTTTTGGAATGTAGGCTGCAGAGCTGTTACAAAATGAAACTGAGCAATAAGTATCCCAAGGGTATTGCTCTTCTCTCATTGGCACATCTTTCTGTGTTAGGCTGCTGCTGTTCTCTTTGCGTAGCCTGCTGAAGTTAGGATTCCATAGTCCCTTTGGCACGTGCACTTCTTATTTCTACTGACTGTTGGATTTAGGTCTGACTTGTGTTGGTTGTTATCGAACTTTGGCCTCAAACAGGAGCAGGAGCTTGGCTATAGTCCTGAGTGAATTGCTTTCTAAGGCTTGTTTGTGTTAAAGTTCTCTAGTACAGTAACACTTAGTACTGTATTAATATTCAAAAGACTGTGCTTTGTCTGGTTCTAATCAAATAGGTAGGGAAAACTCAAAAGGCAAGTACAGAGCAGCTTCCTAGGACGTGGAAATATTGTTGTGACATGGTATGGAGTTCTACAATTCCTATTTTGCAAAAATGATTCTTATGAACTTTTTTCTCACTTAAAGTTTTATTTTAACCATCAAAAGAACCATCCAAAAATTTTTCTTATCGATATCTTTTCTGGTGAACTGTGTTCAGTTTTGGTTTTGATCACCTGTAAATTACAGTAAGGCCAAATTGAGAGCCAGATCAGCACAGCACGTATGAAAAAGAAACCATACTAAAGGGAAGAAAGGCAAGGAAGAAACCTATCTCTGTGTTTGGCAGATTAAAGAATATATTAAACTGTAACAGAGGGGGGAAAAAATAACATTAACAAAGCTTTCCAGATTCCAGAATGAAACAGAAGGTGTGATAAACATTCTACACAGCAAGTGTTCATCCAGTTTGGTATACCTAACAATGAAAAATGTTATGAGAGAGAAAAGAAAAAAGTATTTGGTAAATGTTTCCAACTGTGCAAAAACTTAAAGTAATTTATTCAGGAGATTAATTTCTCTGATACCAGGATTTTCATTTCACACTTGTGCAGTTCAAGGATAAAAGAGACTTTAAGTAATTAAGAAGTTGCTTAATATTTTTGTCTTTTTTTTTTCTTTCTTTTTCAGTGCTCGTTAAAAGGAGGAAATAGTGATTCGTGGATGAACCCTTTATCCAAACAGTTTTCAAATATGGGCTTGCTAGTAAGTAAATGTTCTAAATGTAAAATCCAGCTTTGTAAAAGAACAGTAAGCTTTTAAATAAGTCAAAAGATCAGCTGTTTCACAGTGTGTAACTCCTTATTTATCAGCATTTGTTGCTATGCTGGCGTGTTGATTCTAATACCTGTCATAGCTGGGTATTCAGCACTTCCTTGCTAGTCAGAATGGCTTCTCAGAAAAACCCAAGATCTACTTTGACTCTTCGGAGTTACTTTGACAGCTGTTGTTCTGAGATTGCAGTTTCCTTGCAAGTAACAGGATTTGGGTTTTTGTTTTATTTATTTTCTTAACATGCTGTTAAAACCTCAAGTAGAGGTCTCCGTTCCTGGCTGTAGTGTCAGACATCTGTGATTAGTTCAAGGCTATTCTTTCTGAATCTCAGCCACTAGTCAGAAAAGGAGATTTACAGTTTTATGTCTTTCCTGGCTATTTATATTTTAACTACTGTGC
>VZTL01034579.1:19102-60526 GCA_013400535.1 Scopus umbretta | reverse complement strand
CCCAATAACTAAAGTTACAACAAAAATGCTGTCGCTTCTGAATGGGTACAAGTTTATCACCAAGCCCTTTGCCAGTTTGGGACAAAGTCTTTTTATTATGTTAGTGCAACACCTGTAGCATCAATGACTGGTCAAAGAGTCATTGTTCGTACATGTGTGAGAATACAAGTGAAGTGGATCACTCCCTCCAGGTGGAGTTGAGCTCTTGCAGTGAATATTTTCATGGTTCCTGTAGCCCACTGTTAGTTATACTGTGCAGGTACCATCAGCCCTCATACTAATTGACCAGTTAAACGAGGACATGCTGTAGTCTTGCCCTTCTTAATTTGCTGAAGTAAAGCACGTGTTGCCTCCTGATTAAACTGTCTGTAAAGTGATTCTGTATCCATGTAAATAAGATTGACTTCATAAAGATATTTAACATGTGCTGTGCCTTGCTGCCTTGTCTGCTCTTCCACCCGTGTCTGTCAGCACCTTTCCCTCCCCCAGTAAGAGGAACGAAGGCCTTCTCGGACAAGGAGAGGATAGGGCTAGATGGCTCAAGCATTGCTCTGGTGGCTGCGGTTGACTTTAAGCACAGGCAAAGACTGCCAAATCCCAGAGCTCTTATCCGAGCAGTACCTTAAGCATATAGTGGTGTGGGGGAAGGAGCTTTTTAAGTATCTTGAATCCTAAGGTTGGACAGTCTTGCAAAGGTTTTACTCAGCTCATGGGGGCAGTGGTTGAAATTTAGCTCTAGGAGCCTAAAGGCCAGGCCACAGCTCTCTGATGTGAGGAACTGGGCTCAGCTTTCACATTATACAGCGCAGGGAGTCACTGCACAGTCCCCGTTTGCCAGGGTGGCGCTAAGGCAGTGCTCTGTCTCTCCAGGCATGCTGGCTCACCTGCGGTGCCTGAACCTGATCCATGGAGAAACCCGTGTTTCCTGTTTGCTTAGGAGCCTGTTCCAGTGCCGCCTGTGGGCCAGCCGTGGTACCTGCAGTGGCTACAGAGAAGGCACTGCCCTTCGGGGCCCAGAGGTATTGCGCATTCAGCCCACAGTGTGGTGCTGCATGCTCAGAGCTGCCTAGGAAAGAGGTTGATCCTGGGAAAACAAGCTGCCACCACCCTACAGCTGTGAAAACACCCCGAATCGCTGAACAAACACCTCCCTGAAGACAGTGTGCAAAAGCAGCAGTTCTCCCACCTGTCTGCCTGCAGCTGTACAGCTTTCCCCTTTTTCTAGTTGCACTGGTCTAAACAGTCTCAACCAAGTTGCAGGAGAGCCCTGGAGCACATGCATGGACCAAAGCTCTGCCAGGGTCAGCCTTTCACCAGGGTGCTAGTGGAAAGGCAGCGTGGCTCAGCGCAGCTCACCTCCTTGGCCAGTGCCTGCTACCTGCTGCAGAAGCTCGGGTGGAAGAGGAGGGAGGGAAGGGTCAGCAGGTGGCCTTATTGTCTGCCATCCGCTAATGGAAGGTGCGGGCCTTGGAGTGGAGTTTCACGGTCAGGTCCACATTGCTGTCTCTTCAGGGCATAGAAATGAAATACAGTGGCCATTTCCTTGGCCCCAGGGGAGCCGCGTTTTTCATACTCCTCTGGTGAGCTCTGCAAAAAGAATTGGGGAACAAAGTGTGTTGTCACAGGGCAGAGGCTACTGGGGCCTTTCCCTTAGACCATGCAGGGAAGCCAAAGGGGGCTGCACTAGAGCAGCCTGATGAGGTGGGCTCTGCAAATCACTTTGGCTGAAATTTTGTAAAGGAAGCAGCAGCCCTGCAGCGGGAGGGTAAGGCAGCTGGAAGTCACTGGAGCACGCTGGTGGGAGGTGGGAGCAGAGCTTGCTCTCTTGGTTGGTGCTGACCCAGGATTTCCCCCAGTCCACTTGTCCTCCAGGTGCAGCATGAGAAAGGGTGGTGGTGGGGAAATCCACACAGATGCTCAGGAGCTTGTTCTGGATCTGTCCCAAGCCAGCTGCCCCCCAAAGCCACAGCCACTGGCAGGGCAGTGCCGCTGAGCACCTTCCAGCCCTGCCTGGCAGGGAACGGCCCAATCTGCTTGGGGCCAGCACCCGGCTCTGGCACACAGCTGGCGTGGCTGTGGGCTCAGGCACGCAACCCACTTTCCCCCGTGGCCGAGGCCCAGGGCAGCTATGAGGGAGCCCTTCCCTGCACCGGGGTACGAGCCATGGCTGAGGGGTCCTAGAATCATGGGCTTGGGGGATACAGGAGAGTTCTGAAGAACCTGAGCAACCCAGGCTGCCCCTGGTACCCCAGCACCCATCCTCCCTGCCTGAATCAAAGGGTGAGCCACTGTGCTGGTCCACCGACCACACTGGGAAGAAGAGATCTGCTCATTTGTCCCTGGCAGAGCCGAACCTGCGCTGAGCATTAGAGGTGCTTCATTTCTGCTGAAGTGTGCTGGTGTGGTTTAACCCCAGTCGGCAACTGAGCACCACACAGCCACTCACTCACCCTCCCCGCCCCAGGTGGAATTGGGGAGAGAATCAGGNCCAGCTACTAGGAAGAAAATTAACTCTATCCCAGCTGAAACCAGGACACCTGCTTAGTTCTCAAAGCAGAGAGCCACTGCACCCCTCATCCATTGTATTGACTGCCCAAGGGGAGCAGCACAGCCAAAGCACAAACAAACAAACAAAAAAAAAGCCACGGGCCCTCACAGGGGCGGGCGGCGTCGCGGGGCTCCTCACCTCGGTTCGGTTCGTACCGGCTTGGCTGGGCCCGACTGTGTTTGGTTCGGTTTTGCTCGATTTCATTCGGTTCGGCTCGGCTATGTCCGGCCTCACTTGTCCGTCGCTCTCCCTGGCCCTGCCCACCCCCGCGCAGCCCAGCAGGCAGCGGGGGCACGTGGCTGCCCGCAGCCGGCAGCCGACCTGGGGCGGGAGCACCTGCCTCGGCCTTGGTCACTGTCGGGGTGCTAGCCGGAGGTATCCTGAGGCTTGGCGACCCCCACACTGCAGTTGCAGGAGGGCGGCGGGTCCTCTGGTAATGTGCTTTGCACACTTCCTTGGTGTGGAGGCCCGGCTGTTCCCAAGACGCATCCCCCTGCTCCCTCTGGAGATGGGATGGTTTGTTAATCCCGGGCAAATGTCGTCGGCGTTGGACTGAGTTCGGGGAACCATCCCTGACCCCCCACCTTGCCAAGCAGCTCGGGTGAGTCAAAACAAGCAGAGTGGTCCCTGGGGCTTTTCCAACCAGCCCTGCGTGACCGGTATCACAGAATCTGATTAGATATAGACTATGATTCTATAATCATAGAATCGTTAAGGTTGGAAAAGACCTCTGAGGTCATCTAGTCCAACCATCAGCCCAACACCATCATGCCTACTAAACCATGTCCTGAAGTGCCACATCTACATGTTTTTTGAATACCTCCAGGGATGGTGACTCCACCACCTCCCTGGGCAGCCGGTTCCAATGCTTCACCACTCTTTCAGGAAAGAAATTTTTCCTAATATCCATTCTAAACCACCCCTGGCACAACTTGAGGCCATTTCCTCTCATCCTATCGCCAGCTACTTGGGCGAAGAGACCAACACCCTCCTCACTACACCCTCCTGTCAGGAAGTTGTAGAGAGCGATAAGGTCTCCCCTCAGCCTCCTCTTCTCCAGGCTAAACAACCCCAGTTCCCTCAGCCGCTCCCTGAGGTGTCACCTCAGGGGCTTTGCCGGCCGCTTAGAGATGCTGTTCTGGGGCTGTGCTCGCTGAGGGACTGGTCAAACATCCTGCTGGGAACTCCGTAGGTTGAACTCTCTAAGTATGTTGGGAAATTTAGGTTTGAATCAAGTAAACAACCTCCAAAGTACGTGAGGGACATGTTATATGCATTTGCAAATAAATAATTCAGATGCATTAATTAACATAAATGAATAATTGTGAAAGCAGCAGGTACAGCCCCGACTGGGGCTTCTGCACAGTCATTTTTGATGTGAGGAATCTCTAGGTACAGCTTATTGGGAAGCTGACAGCTGAGGGGACTTCCCAGATGCCACCTCTCTTGAAACCAGCCTCCTGACAGGATAGGAAATCACCAACAGACCCAACACTTGGGAGAGGAAGAGTTTTAACCCCTTACCAGGCACAGCCCCAGGACTGGCAGAGAGCAATCCCTGGGAGATGCACAGCCCCAGGACTGGCAGAGAGCAATCCCTGGGAGATGCACAGCCCAGAGCAGTGGCTGGAGGTCCAACCTCTTGCTTGCCCCCACCTCTCCTCCCCAAACACAGTTCACCACATGCAGACGATCTGTCTGTGAGCCCACCTCATCCCCCACCAGCTCTCCACTGATAGAGCTCCATCAGCCAACATCCTCTGCAACATCCTCTCCACCATTCGCCATTGACCACCTCTCAACTGGACTTGATGAAGGGAAAGATGTGTAATCACAGATTTAGATGCAGCTTCATTAGAGCTACCTGCTAGATCCTGCCAGGGCAGGTCTCGTAACAGGACATGATATTTTCATCTGTTTTCATCACTGACTTCTGCTTCCTCTGACCTCTCCCAAACCACCCCAGCAGTGGGAGCTTTTGGCCCAAAAAATGAGCCACTGTGCATAAACCGGGACGGCAGCAAACCGCTCTGTGGTGTGTGATTATCTTACTATTTTGGTGAGAGGCACTTCTCCCCTTCCCTGGGCTCTGCCACACTGCCCCAAGACTCACAGAACAGGAGTTATTTGCCTTGGGTCTCAGTGCTGCTGTGCCACCCTGTCCACCTGCCTTCAGGGGACTTCTCTGCTCAGCATGTCAGAAGTAATAGGAATTGCCTAAATGCCAGCAAAACCTGTTATAGGATTTACAAATTGTGTTTTTTGTAGAACAAAAATGCAAAATAATGATCAACCCCACTTGCCTGAGCAGAGCTAGGGAGGGGAGCTCCTGCTGGTCCTGCTGCTGCTCTGGCTCCTTGGGTACAGATGAAGTGCTCCTTGGTGCCATGCGATCCTCTTCTTTAGAGATAAACTCACAATTTGAGAAAACATTCAGCACTGGCAGAAAAATGGCTTTGGAGGAAGGGGAGTTTATTCCTGCCCCTTTGTTCTGCTCTTTCAAGATACAACTTGAACGCACTCATGGAAAAGTTGCCATGCATGGCCCAGCAAAGGGCAGAGCTGCTGCCACACCAGCCTCTTCCATGGGATCTCCGCAGCGTTCCTGGCTAGTGAGGGGGTTACGTAGCAAAAATCTTCATCTCTCCCAGGCCAGAGTGAGCTTGTAGTTTTGCTTCGAGGGAATTCAGTGTAATTTCAATGTTGGTCAGCCAGGAGAAAGCAGCCATGGCTGGGGAATTAGCTGTGCACTGAGCATCCCGCAAGGACAAAACCTGTGCCGCTGCTAGCGGGGTGTCATATAGGCTATGGGCAGTTTCTATGCGCTGCTGTTTTTCAGTAGATAACTCGCATTGATTTGCATAGGCAGCAGCCCCGTGCTGACAGGAAGGAAGATCGAGCAAGACCCGTGGCACAGGAAGGGGCGAGGAGTAAACTGAAAGAGAGAAAAAACTACTGGGCTGGAAACGGCGGTGGCGGTGGCGGGCAGCTGGGGAAGCCGGACCTGTCTTCCTCAGGTGTTGTCCGGAGCATCGCCCCAGCTGCTGGGTCCCATCACCTCCACGGGTCCCCCAGGGGCAGGAGCCGCCACCCAGAGGGGCTTTCATTTTCTACCTTGAACTTGAGCATCCAGGCGAGGAGGAAGCAAAGCTCTGGGGGTAAAGGACTGAGCGTGGGCACAGAGGGGCTATAGCCTCCCACCACAACAAGGATGCCCTTTCTGCTCTCCTGCTCCCACACAGACCTGGGGAAGGTGGCACATGGCCAAGGTAAGATTTTGGTGGGGCTGGTTTTGATTTGGAGGGGTATGGAGAAAAGGGGGGGCATCACTCACATCACTCAGCCCTCCCACACGGGGATGAGCTGCTGCGGACCTCTCGCTGCAACGGCCATGTGAAATGGAGTGGCTGGGCCAACACGTGGCAGGGCCAGGAGCCATTGGGCAGAGGTCCCTGGGACTGGCAAGACAAGATCAACTGCCAGCAGCACCCGGTAGAGCAGCCTGGCGATGCACAGCCACCAGTGCTGGCAGGAGCAGCCACAGCGGTGCATGGTGCTGAGCCCTGAGTGACAGAGACAAGCACAGGACCTCACAAGGGACCTGGCACTTGTCAGAAATTCTGTCCCCCTACCTGCTACTGCCTGCCCAGACATGAAGGCCCTGCCCGTGCAAAGCCTTTCCACCTTGCACAGCATCAACTTTTGCCTCCATGTTGATGTCATTTACTGAATTCATTCTACTTCAAAACCATCCAAAGCAATCCCCAATATGTACTGCAAATAGAAAAGGACAAGATTAGTATTATACTTGACCGTAGTACGGTACACCAAAGAGGCAGGCTCCTGGGTCTGTTGGCAGTCCAAGACTGATGGACCTTGAAGCTCAGAGCTGTACCCCCAGGCTCAGCGCACTTTCCTGGAGCTCAGCTGGGGGGAACAGAGACACCAAGGCCTCCAAAGCTGCAGCTGTTACCTTCTTTGGCCCCTTTCACTGCAGAGAATCCCCTAATGCTGTGTAAGACCCAGAGGCGTAGGTCGAGGTGATGGAGCTCAGCAGGGGACATGTGCCTGTGCACCCAGACACCTGTGTGGGCATGGAGCCTGAGGGACGGTGGCCTGTGTCAGCGCATTAGGCTTAATCTTGCTGTTATTTAAGCACTCTGAGGCCATTTAGGGACACTAGTATCCTCTAGGTATGGACCTGCTGGGGAAAGGACCAGCTAGAGCACTGGCTGAGTGCTGTTACCCACTGAGACATCACCAGCGCCCAGGGTTTGGCCACCATGTGGAAGGGTTACCTGAGGCCAGACGTTTGGGGCAGCCTGGGCAGAGGTTGACACAAAGGATGTCCATGTTGCACAGAAGTTTCTTTCTGGAGAACTCATGTCCACCTTTGGCAGTCCGAAGCTGCAGCTTCAGAGGGGTGCTCAGCGCTGACCCTGAGCGCTGAGCCCCAGCGGGGTGCTGGGGTGGGTACTGCTCAGCATCCCTGAGTTCTGCATCGCCTCTGAGGCCAGCGGATGGGGCTGGCGTTGGTGATGGAGGCGGGCTGGCAGCAGCTCTTTCCCAATTTTCATGATGATGTCCCGAGATCCTGTAGGCGAGAAGGGCAGAAGCTGTTTGTGGGGACAGGATCTGCTTTTCAATCAGCTGTGTGCATGTCCATGGTAAAGCGTCCTGGGGTCATGATCAGCTCAGTAAATGCATCATTCTTCATTTTGTAGCTTGCGAGGTGTAGCAGTACCCTGCAAGAGAGCGGTCTCTGAAACTAGCTTCATTTTCATCTGTTTGGAATTACCCATAGATTGATCTTTGTTTTTCCTTAGTGTGATTTGGTTTTGGGACTGCTGGTATTCAGCCTGAGGGCTCTTCACGGCTCCTCAGCTCCGTGACTTGCTGTTAACTTCAGCTATGTCTAGGCCCTGTTATTCTGGTTGGGGTTTTGGAAAAAACTCCAACCTGGTAGGAGTCAGATTTGGCATAGGAGGTCACTCTGTAATTGCAGTAAATATTGCTAGCATTAAATCCAGACCAAAATCAAAAATAAGACTACATCTGAAAGTCATATGTAAGCTTAGAAAGGTGAATTACCTGCAAATCTGCAAGTTTCGTAATTTGGTATAATACAGAAAATACTTCATTGCTTTGGTTAATTAACATAAATTAATAATCTGAAATCTTTTTGATTCTGCCAAAAGGTGGCAGCCTGCATCATGGCTTCAGAGTCTGCTCAGTTCAGGGGGAACAGCTGGAGATGTTGGCTTGGCAAATGTTTCTGTGTGCAGCTCACTGACCTGCAAAACGGGATCAGTTCAGGCTGGATATATAGCAGAAGAAATACATAAAAACTCTGAGGGTGTGTTGGTGAGGGAGCCTGAGATTCGCTGGAGGAAACCCAGCGCGCCAGGAAGTGGTGGGAAGGTCTCATGGGGCTGGTTTCTCTCTGTTCCCATGTCTGGGGGAGGAAGAGCAGTGGTGTGATGGGTGCTGTGCTGCTGGGGTTCGAGCTGCATCGAGACATGTCGCCCCAAACTGGAGAGCTTTGAGGAACTGGCTGCATGGGCAAACCCCATGGTGATGGGATGGGGAGAAAGCAAGGGCTGGGCTGAGGGTTTCTGCATGTTTGGATACATGGAGCTGTGCTGGAGCGTGCATTTCTCTGCTCCTCCAGGTGCCTCCCTAATAATGTTAATTATTAGTTCATATAAAAAGCTTTAAGGTACCTAAATACTGCAGATTAGCCAATTTTCTGATGTTTTCCATATGTGGGTCCCTGCAGCCATCCAGGAGCTCTTGCCCAGCACTTTGGTACCCATCTACAGTAGGCATCCTTCAGTCCTGTCCCCAGCCCACCGCAGCAGGTCAGGTCCCCAAAGCTTTGCCAGCTTTAAAGTCCTGCTCGAGGTGCTAACCAGCGTCCCCTGATGCTGCCAGTGAATCTGCCCACGAGCACCTGTGTGGTGACAACCACAGATTTCCTGCTGTTGAGCATCACAGCCTGACATGGTGGTGATGCTGTTGGTGGCTGCTGCGACAGCTCCTGGTGTGGGACAGTCCCGAGTCCTCAGCAGGTTCCCAAAGCACAGGGGGATGGATCTGTCTTGGTGGGAATGGTTGCCATATGAAAACAAAAGCCACCTCCTGGCAGGAGGAAGGTCTGAAAGGCCAGATAGAGCAGAGAGGCAGTAAATACATGTTAACTTCAACCACCTTCTTGCTGTGGCCATGCTGGGACTGTCCCTTCATCTTAGATCCCCTGGCAAGCTTCCTTTGGTCCATGTTGGACTTCAGGAGCAAAAGTGCGTGTACATAATTAGAGCCAGAGATAAGCAGAAACAGCTATGTCTAGGTCCATGTTTTCCAGTGTTGATGCCAGGCAGTTTGGCTCTTGGAGCAGGACACACACTGAAGAAAAACACAGCAGCTGTTTGGTAGAGGGCCATCTGTGTGCGTGGTCAGGGGCCTTCCAGCATGGTGGTTGTGGCTCCCAGGCACTGATGGGTTTTGGGCATGGACGCTCTGCTAACAGGTGTGGTGGGAGGTGGGGATGGTGGGACGTCAGGATGGTGGGATGTCAGATTGAAGCTGCTAGAAGGACACATCAGTGTTGACTGGGCATCATCACATAGAGGGATTTTCACCTGGGCTGGGCTCTTGGACCTCACTGGGCAAAAAAAGCGTTAATGCCAAGTTCTTACCAACAAAATCCCCCATTTCCTTCCCTGGGGCTTGCAGACATCACTCATCAGTTTGGCTGGGCAGGCTCCCGCCCTCCAGCTTCTTATCCTGGTGGCCCTGGGGACGCAAGCAGCAAGGCAGGGCAGACACAAACCGTCACTGGATCACTGCTATTCCAGCTGCCAGTGGGGCAGGGACAAGCACTTGTCCCTGCTTGATCCTGGCCAAGCAATAGCTGCAAACCTGGGCCTGAGCTCCATGCACGCAGGATGGATGTGGATGCCACTTTCCAGTCTCAGACATGGGGGAGTGTGGCAATTCCAGAAGACAATTCATCCCAGCAGCCTTGGGATGGGCTGGGTCACATCCTGGAAACACCTTGGATCTCTGTAGGAGTTATAGAGATTGTCTTTGGCCTCTACCCTTCAGACAACTCATGTAAGAGTAGATAACGTCCTTCACCATCCTAGGATGCAGCTTCCAGCATCACTGGGTGGTCCTAGAACTGCACCTGAAACTTTTCTACTGGAAGCAGGAAAAAATTGCAGCCATTGCATTATTTCTTCTGCTGCTTTATGTCTTCTGCTGCTTTATTCTCCTGGTCAGATGCCTTTGCATGAGCTGACCCATGGCTGCTGGTTTCCAGCAATGGGATGACACTTTGAAGTAGCACTGGAGGACACCATCCAATAATTTCTGGCGTTAGAGCAGGCTTCCCCCCATTGAAAGACTTTTTCTCAGCAGCCGTGTTTCAGAGGAAGGGCTGCGGGAAACAGCGCTGCAAGCAGCAAAACCCTCTTGCATTTTGGCTGTGTTCTTGGTTGCACAGCAAAGATGAGAGACCCCGGGGACTGTTGTGTGCAAAGGCTTAATTGAACTTTTCTTCCAGTCTAGAGACAAGAAAACATCAAAGGGTGAAAATTTAACTATGAATTGCTCATCCAGCTCCTTTAATTTATGGTATCTTAATTGACCAAGCCACCATCTGGGGCATGAAGAGCAAGGTGAGCTGCTGAGCAGCCTTGCTGCTCCCTGTATGGAGGAAAGGGCTTTACTGTGGGACCGGCGTCACTGCCAGGGGGAGCGTGGAACTCTGCCATCTCTGAAACCACGGTGTCAGAACTGGGCAGACGAGGAAGAGCGGAAGTACTGGCGTTTTCCTCCTGGAGGGAAAGGTTGTGGGTTCAGACCCAGCTACAGCAGCACTCCCCTGCCCCGCAAGGGCTTGTCCAAGCCACGTGTGAAGCCATCTGGGCAGGTGGGGATGGGCTGGTGCTTTGTCACCCAGCGCCTCTCAGACACTTATCATTCTCTGTAGGACATGCTGCGAAGGGGTCTTGATGACAGATCCAGCCAGTAGGTTCTGTGAGGGACTCAGCTCTGGGAGATGCTGTGCCTGGTCCTCCCTCCTGGCAGCCTGGCCACCATCTGCATGGCTGGGCTGCTGCTGCTGGCTGAGCCCTTGCATTTTCTGGTGGGAGAAATAAACCTCAGCATAGATCTCCTGGCAGGAAGATGAAAGAAAGAGTCTGCAAAGGGGAGGTCCCGAGCACCTTAACCTTGCACTTTGGACCTAACCATGGATGAGAGAGTCTACCAAGTTTCCCTGGCCAAGCTACATTTGTGCTTTCTCCCTGGAAGAGGTTGGGTTTGACCAAAGAAAGCGAGTATTACTTGTGCCTGTTGGTGAGGCTGCACCAAAGCCCCTATGGTGCCCACGTCCCACTGAGGAGTGGGTTTGGGCAAAGGCAATGCTGCCTGAGGGCAGGGACTTCCTTGCAGTGCCTCTGACAAGCATGCATGGGGCTGGTCGCATGGATCTAGAGCATCCTGTAGGCCAGATAGAGGTGAGGAAAGGATGCCATGCCAGGCCACGGGCCAGGCCACTGGGACACTGTGTTTGCACCGCTGCCGTGATCAGACAGTCCCTGGGGCTGAGAAGTTCCCACCTGGACATGGCCAGCTCCTGGAGATGACTTTGGGGCTGGTGGAGAGGCCATAGAACAGTGTCATCATCTGCTAACATAAATGAAGGTGGGAGCACTCTCAGACATGGAGGTATTTTTCTCTCCATCTCTGCTCTAAAAACAGTTGGACTCAGTGAGCGGGTAGATCTTAAAAATAAAACAATAAACCCTCAGCATGGTTTAGCTGCAACTGAGGGGAAGGGAGCAGGTAGATGCTCCTTCTCTGGGCTGCCGTGGCTTCACCAGTGCTGCCAAAGCAGAGCATCTACAGAGATCTGCAACAGGATGTGGTGTTGGCCATGCTCGGCAAGCCCTGACAGAGGCTCTGGACGCAGCAAGGTGGGTTCAAAACCGAAACAGGCCCTTCATCGCTCTGCCTGCTGCCCCACAACTTCCTTCACAACACAGTGAAGGAAAACACAAGCGGTTCACAGCCCTGCTGTCCCTCCGGTGACAGTGGTGGCACTGAGACACTTGGCAGGTGGCCCACGGATGGCATGGGGAATCATCTGGACAATTAATGCAATCACTGTCTGCCCGAGAAAGACTCCAGTGTAAGTGGTGGTGGTAACAGCACCAGGTTTGTGGCACACGAAGTCTGGGCAAAGATGCTTCAGCATGATGGTCCTGGCTCTGCCCCTGCCAGGTCCACAGCATCAGGGACTCTGGTCTTAGCCAAAAGCTGATGAATGGACCCTTGGCTCAACCAGTCAGCACTATGTTAGCTCAAGCTGGGCTCCTTCCCATGCTGCTCCTGATGCTTCTCCTCTTCTTCCACCAGGAACATGGATAAAGGCTGAGGAGCCTGGACTGATGCTGTGAGCTGGACAGGGGGACACAGGGTGGTCCATGGGACAGCCGTGCTGTTGCCTACGCAGCACTCCTTGCCCAGGCATTGCCCATGTCACGGGAGGCCTCTGATGGAAGGTGAGTGGTGGCAGGGCAGCTGGAGATACATCATCTCAGTGGCGTTTTGGATTCAAAAATGGGACAAGGTGGGGTACCAAGGTGTGAGGATTGACAGCTGTTCCTGGTCCAAGGACTTGGGGACCACTGTGCTGGCATAGGGGGAATGGCTGTCTCTGAAGATAAGTGATCTTGCTCAGACTTTTATCTCTGCATGGGTTTGGTTTCCAGGAGGAAATGTCATTTCATAGTTGCGTTCTTCACTTTCTTTGGCTCCAGTTTCGATATCTGCTGCCTTGACCAAGCAGCTCCTAACAAAACAGCCTGCCGTGACTTTGGGATGGCATCATCTCAAGGAGGAATTTGGCAGGTTGCTCTGGAGGGCTCTGGTTTATCCCCCTACTACCTTCAGAGTCAGATGGAGAGCTCCTCTGCTGCCTTTCCCCATCACCCCTGAGCAACATGCCCAGGGCTTGCACAAGACCCAACTCTCCTGCTCTCCTCTCCTGCAGAGGCTTGGATCAATCGCTACCGCAAGCAGCTGGTGAGGTCCATCTCACCACAGTTCCTGGAGGAGATCATCTGCTACCTGCGGAGGCTGGACCTCCTCACGGCGGAGGAGGCTGGCCAGGTGCAGGAGGCGAGCTCCTTGCCCGAGCAGGTGAGGGCGGTGGTGGACGTCCTGGCTGGCAAGGGCAGCTATGCCTCCCAGTCCCTGCAGACCTTCATCGAGACCACCAATTCCCAGCTCTACCTTCACATCACTGTCTATGGTAGGCAGTCCTCTTTGGACCCAATGAGGGGTATCTGCATACATGTCCTGGCTGTGGGCACTTGCTGGAGTACCCCAAGATGTGCACAGAGCTGGGCAGTGTTGACAGCTCCAATGGGAGTATCCATGCAAGTGATGGTGCCATCTCAGGGTCTCTGCTGGGGAAGGACACAGCCAGAGGGTGACAAGGGCTATCTGCCAGGTCTGAGGGACCTTTCTCCAGGCCCCTCGCTGCCTTCAGCACACCTCTCTAGGCAGCCTAAGGAATCTTTAATGTCCTCAATGTCCAGATTACACCAGTCACTCCCAACAGCTGAGCATCCCTGACCCCATCCATTGGTGGCTGCCCCAACTTCAGGCTCTCTTGTCAGGAGAGGTTTCCCTGGTTTCCCTCCTGGTCGGAAGGCTCCAGCCTTGGCCGATGTCTGCTCTGAATCTCTCACAACACCATCCCTTGCTTGTCCAGCTTTTGCTGGAGGGTTTACTTATGCTGTACTGGGGCCATGGTACCTGAGCCAGGTGAGCAGGACAAGTCCAGAGGTAGTCACCAGGTTCAGCCAAGAGTCCAACTCATCAGACAAGTCCATGGTGATGAGGCAGGGCTGAGGTCAAGCCAGAAAATCAATCCAGAGGTCAGGATCACATCCAGTGAGAGCAACCAGTTCAGACACAGCCCTGTGGTCACCAGGCAAGTGCAGAGCAGTGAGGTCCAAGATCAAGGTCCAGATCAACAATGTCCATAGCAGGCACAGGCACGATGGCACTGTAGACAAGCGCTCCTACAACATAGCTTAGGCAGGGGCTGAAGGCCCAGGACTGAACTTAAATGGGCTCCCGGACCAATGGGTGAGGATGGTCAGGGCCATTTAAGTCTATTAGCGCCCTCTGGGCCCTGGCACATACCTTCCTGCCCAGACATAAGGGCTCCATTTGGTTTTCCCTCTGTATGGGCATGGCAGAAAAGTGAAGCAGCATCTCTCATTTGCATTTGTGGTTATCATCCTCCTCCTCACCCCCCCATTTCATTTCTTTCTGTGCAGAACCCATGGTGCAGAAGCACCTGGAGAGCCTCCAAAGCTACTATGGGAATGGCTTGGAGACAGGTCCCCTCCAGCGACTGACGAACCTGCTGCTGGTGGAAGGCTTGACCGATATCCAGCAGAAGGAGCATGACATCCTGCAGATTGAAACCACCAAAGGCTTACGAAATGTATCCAAGACCATCCCTCTGGAGAAGCTCTTCCTGCCTCTCTCCAAGGTCAGCATCCCACCTCGGATCTCTGTCACCATTGGAGTGGCTGGGATTGGGAAAAGCACACTGGTGAAGCTGTTTGTTTACAGCTGGGCAAAGGGGGAGATCAACAGGGACATCATCTTTGTGCTGCCCCTCACCTTCCGGGAGCTCAATACCTATGAAAAGCTCTCTGCTGAGAGGCTCATCTGCTCGGCATTCCCTCACATCACGGAGCCGAACTGCATCTCAGCAGGAGCCGCCAGGACCCTGCTGATCCTCGATGGCTTGGATGAGTTCAAGACTCCTTTGGATTTTTCCAACACAGTAGTATGCACTGATCCCAAAAAGGAGATCCAAGTGGACATCCTGATCACTAATATTATACGTGGCAACCTGCTGCAGGAGGCTTCTGTCTGGGTCACATCACGGCCAACAGCAGCCAGCCAAATCCCTGGCGGGCTTGTTGACCGGATGACAGAAATACGAGGTTTCAGAGCTGCTGAGATGAAGGACTTCTTGGACCAGATGTTCCTTGACAACAGAGACCTATCCAGCCAAGTCCTGCATCACATCAGGGCTAACAGGTCGTTACATGTCATGTGCACTGTTCCTGGCTTTTGCTGGATTTCTGGCTCCTCAATCGGGTATTACCTGAAAAATAGCACTGATCAATCCCAAGAAGCAACTGTTGTCCCCAAGACCCTGTCAGAAATCTACTCCTATTATTTTAAAATGGCTCTGAGCAGCGACTGGCCAGAAAAGCCAAGAGAAACACTCAGGATTGAGCAGGCTGTGAGTAACAGCAAGAAGATAGTGGGCAGCCTGGGCAGACTGGCCTTCTACGGGCTGCTCAAAAAGAAATATGTGTTTTACGAGCAGGACATGAAGGTGTACGGCATTGACCTTTCCTTGCTGCAGAGCAGCTTATGCAGTCGACTGCTACTCAAAGAAGAGATGCAGTCCTTCACAGCCTACTACTTCTCCCACTTAACCATACAGGAGTTTCTAGCGGCTATTTATTATTACACGGCTGCAAAGCGGGCAATATTTGACCTCTTCACGGAGAGCGGAATGTCCTGGCCCAAGCTGGGTTTCCTCAACCACTTCAAGAGTGCTGTTCAGAGGTCGCTGCAGGCAGAGGATAGGCAGCTGGACATCTTTGTGCGTTTTCTCTCTGGGCTCCTCTCCCCGCAGGTGAACAAGCTGCTCTCTGGGTGGCTTCTGGTGAAGGATGAGCACAACAGCTTCAGGAGCCAAGCAATCAGCTTTCTCCAGGGCTGTCTGAACACAAACTACGTCATCTCCTCGCGGACAGTGAACACCATGCACTGCCTATATGAAATTCAGCACATGGAGATTGCTAAGACTGTGGAAGAAGCAATGAAGAGTGAGAGCTTGGCTGGGATGCTCACCCCTGTGAACTGCTCTGCCCTGGCTTATCTCCTGCAGGTCTCTGATGTCTGCATGGAGGAGACAAACCTCTCCAACTGCCTCACCTACAACATCTGTAAGAGCCTGCTCTCCCAGCTCTTCTTCTGCCACAGCCTCAGGTGAGTCCTGGTCAGATTGCACTGGGAGAAACAAGCAGGGATGCTGGGCTGTGACTCAAAATTCTGGGTGCCAATTGGAGACACAGGTCCTCCAGCATTGTCCATCAGCAGAGAGCTGCTCTGAGGATGGCACTGGGTCAGGTCTACTTCTGTGCTTGAGTTTTTCCACCTGTGATGGGCAGATGTCATGGGAGGGTAGTCCTTTCTCCACTTTGTTCTCCAAATGCTTGCTTTTGCTCTCTCCTTGCATCTTCTCTAGGCTGGACAATAACCAGTTTAAGGATAATGTGATGGAACTGCTAGGCAGCATGCTGAGCGTGAAGGACTGCCAGATCCAGAAGCTCAGGTAGGACCTGGCCCAGGGCAGACAGGCTCTTCTTGGGGATGCAGAGCGGAGCTGGGGGCACCTCAAAACCAGGGTGAGGGTCTCAGGAACGTCTCTTCCACTGGCTCCCCAGGGTGCCTATGACAAGGACAGCCCCGCTCGATCTCCTGCAGCCAGACATGGTGACCTTACCTGCTGTGTCCTTGTGGTGGCTGGGCAGGCTGTCTTGCCCAGCCTTCCTGGGACCACTGCCTCCTTGCTGTTCCTAAAAATTTGTGTAGAAATCCAGGGTTATCCCAACAAACTGCTTCCCAAGGTCATGGCTGTTTGCTGGACACCTGAGGCTCTGCATGGAGCATCTGATGTATGGAGGGGACGGGCTCTCGACCCCTACGCAGGGAAATGCCTCCCCCCAGACAGATGGGTCCCCACTTTCCCAAACTCCCTGCCCTTCTTCATGGCTGCACATAGAGTCCCCCATGCTGTGTTCTGAGCTACCTTTTCACAACATGAATGAATTTTAAGTCTAGAAACTCCCTTTCCACCCTGCCCTTGCAATCTTCTGCCTGGTATCCACCCCAGGACAGCAGAAATTGGAGCATCCACCACTTTGCATGGTTGTGCCATGAACCAAATGATCACCATAGCTTTCCTCTGCTCACCCATCCCAGCTGTGTCCTTGAACACGCCAGGGGCTGTGAAAGCCTCTTTCTCCCCTGAAAAACAGCCAATTTTTCTTTTTCTGGGCAGCTTGGCAGAAAATCAAATCAGCAATAAGGGAGCCAAAGCGCTGGCCAGGTCGCTGATGGTGAACAGGAGCCTGATGGCACTGGAGTAAGTGTTCCCCCTTTACCAGCTCCTACCATGCATGCTTTCCCCACCAGGAACCACTCCCATGGCCACAGCAGAGCCAGATCCCACCTGGTCTGACTGAGGTGGGGAGGGTCTTCAGCCCCCAAAGCCACCACCACTCAAGAGGTGACCGTAACTCTTGTGAGCTGCCTGCCTGATGTCCCACTTCAGCAGTGCCTGAGACTGTGCCACGTGGAGGCATTTGGCTTGAACTAGGCACATGCCACTCTGGCTTTGCTAACCTACGCTTTTCTGCCCATCTCGCCCCAGCCTGCGGAGCAACTCCATCGGCCCCACTGGAGCAAAAGCACTGGCTGATGCGCTGAAAAATAATCAAGTCCTGCTCTCCCTGAAGTAAGTCTCAATTTCTGCAGCACCTCTGGGAGCAGATCCCCAGGACAAGCCCCCTCCAGCCCTCTCCTGTCCCATTGTGGTTCTCACCTCGAGGGCCAGCAGGTGGGGAGACCCTAGGCACAACCTGGTTTGGCTATGCTGGGCATAAGTGCAGCCGGCAGAGACCCGGTGACTGTGGCAACCCCGGACCAGAGATTTTGGGACCCTAATGTCTCAGTTTCAACGCATAGCGGTTGAAGTTGAGGTTGAGGTCCAGGTCCGGGTCCATCCCTCATGCTCACAGGGTACTGGTGCATGGGAGAAGGCATCTTCCATGGGAGAGAAGGGAAGAAAATGCCTGGATAGGGATGTTTGGGGGCCAGACACCCTTCTTGCACCAGGAATGGGGGCAAGGAAATGCCAGGGCAGGCAACCACCACCCTGTACCACTGTACAGCCCCTCGCCCCACTGTGGTGGCTGCCATGCATGGCTTTGCTCCTCTCTCCTTGCAGCCTGCAGCACAACGCCATCAAGGAGGATGGTGCCACCTTCTTGGCTGAGGCTTTGTTGACCAACCACAGGCTGACGACCTTGCAGTGAGTGACTGAGACCTGCTGTCCCCCCTCCCACCCACCCAGCAGACCGAGGTGCCACTGATGGGGATGTGGCACCTGAAATTCATGGGTGCCTTCCTCACCTTTGCAGCCTGCAGAAAAATGCTATCGGACCCCATGGTGCCAGGAAAATAGCAGAGGCACTGAAGCAGAACTGCAGCCTGAAGGAGCTGATGTAAGAGCAGCACGAGGTAGAGGGATGGAGACGCCAGCGCCACGTCTCCCGGGATCTTCAGGCAGGAGCGATGGGCAGGGGGCTGGGCCGTGTGATGCAGGCAGGAAAGACTCTTCTAGCTTTGCCCAAGGGGGTTGGTGTGGGTGGAGGGGGGCAAGGACAGCAGCACTGCTTTCAGAGCAACCCTGTGCAGATGCTCTCTGTATCTCCAGGGATGCAGGGAGCCATGTAAAGGACCAAGGCCGAGTCTGCCCTCCAGCAGAGGCAAGCAGCAGGTCTCCAGGCCTTGTACATACATTGAAAGCTGTTTCAGCTCAAAACCAACATACAAGAACAGAGGTGTATGTAGGTTGGAAATGCTCGGCAAGTTCATGCTTATTGCTGGAGCAGAAAGAGCCTGGGGGAAATGAATCCTTTGCCGGCAGATCTAAGCTGGTTGCAGTGTGGCTGCTGGTAATGCCTGCTTTTCCTCTTATGTCTTAGACTCTCCAGCAACTCAGTAGGAGACAATGGCTCAGTTGCCTTGGCTGAAGCTCTGAAGGTGAACCACAGCCTGCAAAGCCTTGAGTAAGTCCCCCCCTCTATGCCTGGTCTCCTGCTTGCCCAACAAAGCCCAGTCTGGCCCCCTCACTCCAGCAGCACCTCCCACCCTCTCCAGGCTCCCTCCCCTGTTCCCAGAGCCCCTCGTCCTGCCCCAGATCCTCCCCACATCTCTCTCATTCCATGTCCCCTGGAGCGGCACAGGGCCATGCGTGCTCCATGCAGGCTGGATCACCATGCAGCAGCCCCAGGCAATGCCACAGCAGCCAGGCCCTGCCTTCACCAAGGGAGCACTAAAGGAGTTAATCCTCAACCCAGATGATGATTTTTTTTCTGCTTTTGGAGGATACTAGCAGTTTTGGGCCTTCTCTCTCAAAAGTGATGAGAATTGCCTAATGAGGAAGGTAACAGGCGGGGGCCTGTCAGGGTCAGGGTGGGATGGTGCAATCTTCATTCCCTTTGGGAATGGCAGCCACAGAGGACTGCTCCTTCCACCTGGCCAGAGTAGAGGGCTGATGGCTCCTGGTGACAAGCTGTTGTGCCCTGGGTCCATCACCAGCTTCCCATGGTATGACAAGGAGCCAAAGGCTGCAGGAACCACATCCCCAGCTGAGCCGGCAGCCTCGGTGACAGCTGGCTGGGGACATGGCTGCTCCAAAGTGCCAGCAAACCCCATCACCTCTGCTTGGTGGGGGTGCTGCTATGGTGAGCAGGAGATGCTGATCCTGGCCTGGCTGCTCCCAAAGTTGGTCCTTTAGCCTTGGCTCCCGTCTGTCTCCCATGGCTGGGAGATGCCTGTTTCTCAGTGAAATGGGCAAACAGACACTTTTCACCCCAAACACAACCCTGCAGCCTACCTGCAATGCCAAGACTGGTCCATCTTCATGGCTTCCCCCATTTGTCTCAGTCTCCAGAGCAACTCCATCAGCAGCGCTGGGGTCACCGCACTGACAGCAGCTCTCTGCTTCAACAAGGGACTCATCAACCTCAAGTAAGTGACGGTCCGTCCAGCCACCCTGGCCAAAAGCTGCTGCCAGGACATGTGATGCAAGAATTTTCCTTGTGCCTGGTTGTTTCCACAAGTGTGCTGGGATGCTGAAAGCAGCCTCTGTCCCTCCTCTGGCTGTGAGCATCTTCTCTCCATCATTAGCTTTCTCCCCTTGGGACAGTATCGGTTCAGCTGGTCTGGCAATGAAATGACAGCAGCAGGGATGGGAGGCTGGGTAAAAGCCCCATGGCACCGGTGCTCACAGCTGTAGGATGTACAGGGAATGGAGATGCAGCTACTGATGGGGGTGCAAGTCAGACAGACGGCCCATTGCAATAGATGGTCTCAGCCCCAGAGTAGGGGGGGAAAGGAGAGCTGTGGGGGAGCCTGCCTCAGCCGCTCCTCCCCAGCCCCATGTCTTTCCCCAGCCTGCGGGAGAACTCCATCAGCAAGGAGGGAGGCCCTGCCATCGCCCATGCTCTGAGGACCAATGGCACCCTCAGGAAGCTGGAGTAAGTCCGATGGGTCCCAGGAGGGCACCCACGCTGCTGCGCGGTGTCACTGGAGTTGTCCCAAACTCTGTGTGCATGACTTGTGTCCTCTGTCCCCTGCCTTTAGCTTAGCGGCGAACCTGCTGTACGACGAAGGTGGCAAGGCCATTGCTTTAGCGATGAAAGAGAACCGGGCGCTCACGTCTCTCCAGTGAGTTTCTCTTTGGGCCTGGATGGTTTTGAAGCCCCTTGTGTGGATGCAGGGCAGGGGCATTGCTCCTGGGCCTCAGACCCTCCAGGCTGTGAGAGCAGGTCACCCTTCCATGGGAGGTGTGCTGAACTATCCTGGATGGACCTATGGGGTCTTGCACACAGATCACCTCCCAGCCTCCACCACGCTGGATGGGAGTGGACGGGTGCTGAGCCTGCAGGATTGGGGGTGTCCTCACAGCCCCAGATTTCACCTCACATTCTCTCCTGTTTGCAGCTTGCAGTGGAACTTCATCCAGGCAAAAGCTGCCACAGCCCTGGCACAAGCACTACAGTCCAACGGCAGCCTGGCCAGCCTTGAGTAAGTGGGGACATGGGCAGGCAGGTCCTGGGCAGCATCCTCCTACTGGGACCTGCCCAAGGGCTCGGCCCTCATGCTGCTCCAGGGGAAGCAGCTTTGCCTGCTGTCTCCTCCAGTCCATCCTATGTCCCCATCACATGTCCCTGGCAGGGGATGCTGCAAGTGTGTGGTGGCCTGGGGGGCCCCCCCAAGCCATTTGGGAAAGCCCGGCACACTGTGCCCTATGCTCGCTGCCCCTCACCGCCCATCTCCCTGCTCCTGGGTGCCCAGGCTTTGGGTGGATGCAGTACTTGCATGTCTTAGCTTGCAGGAGAATGCCATTGGAGATGAGGGAATGGCTGCCCTCTCCACTGCACTGAAGGTCAACACAACACTGGCAGATCTCCAGTGAGTATCCGGGCTGTGGCAGGGCCCTGACATCACAGCCTGTCTAATTAGCTTCTCTAATTAGCACGCCACAGCCACTTCACAACGTGCACTGAAGGGTCCTTGTTCTCTTGCAGCCTGCAAGTGGCTTCAGTTGGCGCAGCTGGTGCCCAAGCCCTGGCAGAAGCCTTGATGGTCAACAAGAGCCTGCAGATTCTGGAGTAAGTGCTTGGTGGGGGTCACCAAGTCCCTGTGGCTGCGACACCACTCCCTGGTGTCCGAGACCCTGGTCTGTAGCTCAGCACTGCTTCCACCCTTGCATTGTGTCCTACCAGACTTGGCTTGCCTGTCTCTTGACTTGCTGGTGTGGGGCCACCTCTCCCACCTCCTCCTCTCATCTGTGGACAGCATGGAGCCATCCCAGTCTGTCCTTCCTCACCACCTGCCTTCCTCCACAGCTTGCGGGGAAATTCCATTGGTGTGGCAGGGGCCAAGGCGATGGCCAATGCGCTGAAGGTGAACCGCAGCCTCCGCCGGCTCAAGTAAGTACCCTGTTAGCTGGAGTGGGAACCAAAAAGAGCCTTTCCATACCTTTCTGGAGGGAGTAGCAAGAGGATGGCCAGGCCAGCAGCTCTCAGTGGGGCAAACCCCTGAGCTGGTGGCTTTTCTCAACACCCACACACATAGCATGCATTCCCTCCTGGTGGCCACATCTCCCTGGCTGGTGCTTTCTGACCCTCCTGCCTCCTGCAGCCTGCAGGAAAACTCCCTGGGCATGGATGGAGCCATCTGCATCGCCACCGCGCTGAAGGGCAACCACGGCCTCACCTATGTGAAGTAAGTGGCTGCTGAGCTGGATGGTAAGGCAGGGACGGGGGAGACCATGGGAACCATCAAGGAACCTTCCCCATCACTGGCACCGTCCATTCCCAGTTGCTCCACAGGGACCTCCCCAATGGGGTAGGGGGCAAGGGCACCCTGTGCTCCTCCTGGCATGACAGCCACCATCCCTGCACAGCTCCAGACCCCACAGCTCCTCTCTGGGGATGCCTCTGAGGCAAAGAACCATCCCAAAAGCCAAATACTCTCCAAAATATCACAGGGACGGGCTGGCTCAGTCCCTCCAGCTCTGCAGGGGCCTTCTCCAGCTTCTCACCTGGCTGCCTCTGGGCTCTCAAACCCAGAGTCCCCTGTGACTAGGGTACCAGCAAGAGCTCCTGGGTGGTTTTGGGAGGGTAGAGATGATGCTGGATGCTGGTGCAAAGCTGCGGATCATCTATTGTACCCACCAAGGATTCTGCTCTGCTTCATGTCCAAGCCTGAACTCCTCTTTGCCCCCAGCCTGCAGGGGAACCGCATCGGCCAGTCAGGAGCCAAGATGATCTCTGATGCTATCCGGACAAACTCACCTGACTGCATCGTGGACGTGTGAGGGTGACTGGCCACAGCAAGGATGTGGCCTGGTGGGGTCCCTTCAGCCAGCTTGCCTCTGCAGGGAGCTGCTCAGCCCTCCACCTACCCATCTCAGGGAGGAGGGCTGGGGCAAGGAAAGCTCCTGAGCTCCCCAGTACAGCCCAGGAGGACCTGGGACCTCTGGATTGGCAGTGCAGGAGGGTCAAGACTTGCTAGTGTTGAAAGCTGAGGGATGTACAACCATGTCCCTGTTCATCCAGGCCCTGGGGGAGGTTCAAGGAACGGGAGAAATGCAAACAGGAGGGAGGAGGAGGCAGATCCCACACCTTTTTGTTTTCATGGGTGACTTATATGCTGCCACTGGTGGCAGTGACCCCCTCCTGTGATCTCCACAGGGTTACAGCACTGTGCTCAGACCCTGCCCCAGACTGGGTGCATCCTGACTGCCCCGGAGCTCTGCTCTTGTCCCAGCCCAAGTCACTGCAGGCAAAAGTTGCAGCACCCCAGCCGGGGCTCCAGGGCTCTTCTCCCAGCACCAACTCTTCTCCCTCTAGTTCTGGCCAGGATCCTGGGAGAAGTGGGTGAAGCACGGGCAGGATTCACAGCAGCCCCTTCTCCCCTGGCGACATACAGCTCAGTCCTGCAGGCTCCCCTTGAAATCCCAGAGAGACAGGAGAAGTTTGCCCTCTCCTTGCTCAGATGAGAGTGGTGCTGTGGACCTGGGCACTTCAGAGCAGGGTCCCAGGCAGCAAGTGCAACCTGTGTGTTTGCCATGCCCTCAATAACAGGTTGGTGCTGGCCAAGCATGACTGAGGTGTTTGTTAGCGCCATTCTAGATCAAAACCTCTTGGAAGAGACAGGGACCCCAAGGCATAGAAGTGGAACCATCTAGAAAGACCTTGGGAAATAAAGAGCACTCAGGATAATGGGAGGAGGAGGAGGAGTGTGCACATAAGAGGAATAGCACTGCATGAGGATGGGCTGTCTTCAGCACATGTGTCTTCGTGCTACACCGGCACTGTCTTATCACGAAGTCCTGCCTCTTGAGTTTAGGCTGGATTTCTTGGATCTCCTGCTGTTGTCCTTGGTGACAAGCCGTGTGACCCTGTGATGTGTCTTCCCGTCATCCCAGTTGCAGGCAGGGTCCTCCCCTAGCAGGTCACCTTTTGGGCAGGCAGCTGCTGAAAGCAGAGGTGCCAGGTGATGCCTTCGTGTGCTCTCTCCAGAAGGTGCCAGGTTTGCAGGTGGACCAGTAGCCAAACAATGCAACCCCTCCCCCCGCAAGCCCCCCCTCCAGCCACTGCCCCCTCTGCCCACTCCGCCCCAGCCAGGGCCCACCCTGCAGTCAGGGCAGCGAGTGACTTCAGGGACCTCTATGGGCTGATCCTGGAAATGCTGGGCTGAGCTGTGCTATGTGTACATACTTGGAAATGAATTGGTCACTAGCTGGGAAGATGCCTTGCGCTGCCTTTCTCTCTTGCCTGTGGATCATTACACGTGACATTCAGGGCGCGCTGTGCTCCGCCGCCCTGGCCGGAGACCCCACACCCTGTACTGGTGTGGCAAGAGGTTTCATGGCTTTTCCATGAGGTGTCAGGGGCTGGCACATGCCCTCCAACAGGATACAGTGATGCTGAGTGATTTAAGTCCTACCTCCTTCACCATTATGTTTGGGCAGACTGAGGCTCGGGTCCAGCTCTGCCCAAAGCCCGTGCCTAACCCCGAGCTGAAACGTTACCCGAAACACCAATGGAGAGAGTGATTAACCACCCCAAGACCGCTCCCGTGCCCTGGAGCTCCAGGAAACAGCGGGTTAACAACAATTTGAAATATATTTAATTGATCTGTCTGCATACAGATACCTAGATACACACCAGCGCTTGTGAGCTGAAAGCACCAAGTGCTCAGCGCGTGCATTTCCACTGGCACCGGGGGCGGCTGCTCGCAGCACTGCCGTTCAACTCCGGGACAGGAAGCTACAACGCAAAGCGCAGCCTCCCTAAAACCTGGCTGGCTGCGCTGAAAGGCTAGGTGGCCGTGCTGCCTGAAGAGGCTCTGGTTCTGCGTGTGCAAGGTATTAAGTCAGCTTTCCACTTCAGCCTACAATATAGGAAACAACATAGAAAACTAACTCTGAAACCGCAGCCCAGACTTGGAGGCTGGGCCCAATTGCATGGGAAATCTCTCCCATGAGTCACGTACACCTCAGCACACAGGGAGGATGGGAACAGACTCCCTGCGTAATATGGAAAAATGTTTTCAGAACAGGTCCTAAAATCAGGACATTCTCATTGCTCAGGAGAGGCATGTGGTGAGCACACAGGCTTTCTCGCTAGCTGTCACAGGACCACCCTGCTGGCTTTGCAGCAGGTGTCTGCCACCGAGAACACCATCTTCTGCGCCTGCTTCCTTTGAAGTGAGATGCACAATGCCAATTAACTTTGCAGCGTGCAAAGGGGTGTCCTAACTGTCAGCCAGTTCAGCACGATTGTGTGCGTGTCAGCACACCACTGCACCCACACGTCCTGTTACTACACAAAAACTGCCCCGTATTCACCTGTAAGCTTTTGTCTGACCTTGACGTGACATTTGAAGCTCTGAGCTCCACTGGTGGGAAACTGCCTTGGGTGTGAAGGTTCCACCCTTGGGCCCAGAGACATGGAGAGATGAAAAAGCTCTTGGTTTTTCAGGTAACTCACATGTAGCCCTTCCTTCAGCACAATAATGCAGGGGTTGGACCTGACTCTAGACTTCAGCTGTGGGGAAAGCAATGTACTTGGCTGATGTAAGAAAAGGGAAGGGCAGGAAACAGCCTGGGCTCTTGTCTGCCCTGATGAACACACACCAAAATGAACTCTTCTAATCAAGCACTGATTTCTGCTCCCATGAAGACAAACCGTGACGCTAAAGCAGAGCTAAAAGAAAAGAGGCAATGCACTAGACAAACTCCAGCTTTTGCGTTCACCTGAATACACTTTCACTGATGGCATCAGTATAACTTGCTGAACAAAAGTCCAACTTTTGGCCCATCTGAGTGCCTACATCTCAGTCTGCCCCAGAATTACTAGTATGATTAAAGGGCTAATTTCATATGGATTTAGTTACAGTGCTGTCTCGCACGGCTGCTCTCAGAACACTCGAGCACAGCCCACTGAAGTTTGAGAACAATTCCCACTGACACGGCTGAAGTACTAAGAGATGCTGCACTGAAGGTGATATCTGAGGACGCCTTCACTAGTTTTCCACTCCCTTAGTGCAACTGGTGCTGTTTTTTGTGGAGGCAAGGCCTTTATTAAGTGAAGGATATGTTTAGGATAAATAATTTTAAATTGATTTTAAATCTGGCTTAAGTGTGTTCCCAGAGCAGCTTTTCATCCGGTTTTATTAAGCCAAAAAAATCTGTTTGGACATAACATAATGCAGGGAAATCAAGCACACAATGCTCACTAGAGTGCAGCTTTTGGCACGGCAGTGCATGAAGGCCAGTTCTAATGCAATTATGGAAATAACCGCACTCCACTTTACTGTGATTCTCGTTATGGATAAACTGCTCATGCTTTGAGAGTCACAAGACTGGCAATCCAAGTTTAATTTTCAAGTTTAATGAACATAATTTACCAACTCCTGAATTCATGCTGACAAGTGCTTTTCAAATGGCAGGATATTAGCTCCTGGCCTGCGTGCTCTCCAAAATTTGTATTTCCAGGTGCCGCTGCCTGGTCCTGCAACTAAAGGGTCAGAAGTCATTATCACTTTCCTCTAGTGGCTCTGGCTTCCTTGCTCGGTGACTGGATTTGCTCGGGGAGATTTCCATGCTGTCGTCTTCCATATCATCCTCCTCCTCGTCTTCATCTTCATCCAGGTCAATCTCACTATCCCCTGAGTCTTCCTGCAGGAAAGCAAACAGAATTCATGACCAGTTCAGTTCTTAAATGGCAAGGCGTCTTTGCCAGCTCAAAAGTAAAGGATGGCACTGCTGGGTGAGGTTGCTTCCTCCCCTGCACTCCGTGCAATCACACACCTAGGGGCTATGGGGAAGGCCATTTGTCTGGACTGGTATGGATCCAGATTTGGACTTGCTTCGGGGAGCAGCAGCAGATTCTGCAAGATGTTTTGTTCCAGCTCAGGCTGCTGGCCTTCCAAAATAATGAAAACCCAGAGCTCAGCTGCCTCTGGGAGCTAACGTCCCACATGGCTTTCACCAGCAGCTCCCCACTTTGGCAGGCAGTGGCTGCTCCGTTCAATTTATTGCAAACCTTCTTCGCCACTTCACAGGGCTGACTAAAAATGAACTCCCTGGCTTCTGCTGAACCTGTGGTATTAAAAACCTTGCAGGGTGTTTAACTTTGAAGTGATACCTATTGCGAGACCAAAGAATCAAGGCATAGTGGAAGAAAATTAACTGCAGGAGAGAAACCCACCTGTGCCTTGGTGATGATCTTGCGTGTGCCTGGCCATGCTGGGGCAGATCTCCCCTTGGAGAACCAGAGTGGAAAGAACAGGGAAGGCAGAGCAGGAAAAAAAAAGTACAAGAACGTAAAAGAAAACAGAAAGTAACCAGAACGGGAGCAGGGGAGAAGACAGCAAAGCCAGGTACAGCTCAGGTATCACGTGCCACACCAGCAAGTGACAGAGACTGTGCATACAGCTGCCAGCTCTTGGGCAGGCTGAAGCCTACTCTCTTCTCAACTCCATAACATGATTAACTCTTTGAGGGGTTCAAACAAGCCTCACTGGTTTCCTTGCCTGATCTCAGATATATAGATGCTTGCAAGGATCCCTAAGCAAGACTCTCAGCACTGGCGCCTGCTGAGGTGCTGTATTAAGAGGGGAGAGCCATGAGACAACCAAAGTGGCTGCAGCTAAGGGCAAGGCTGAAGGCCTTGGCTTTCCACACCTGGATACACTGGGCCTGTGCCAATGGGGAGACAGGGGAGAAAGCTGCGAACAGCAAAGTCCAAAGGAAGGAGAAATTGCAGAGAATGACTATCCAAAGCTGGCAAGAACATGGTCAAGGACAATCTAGCAGCACTGTGACTAAGGTCACAATATCTTTACCTATAGCACTGGCACTCCTGACCCTACCCAGAAATGTTTTGGAATGCCAATGGCATAAATCATTCCCCAGAAGGCAACAAACAGCCTTAATCACATCCAATCTGGCTGAAGCAAACAGGAGAGCATGGTCTGCAAGTTCCGTTCCAGAGAAAAGGTGAGGATGGGCAGAAAGGAGGGCAGCGTGTCCCTCTCCAGCAAGAGACTTAACTCCCTTATGACTATAGTGCCTTCAGGCCTCTGCAATGAACACTTAATAGCAGTGGTGTCTTTCCTCTTTGGGCCCTGACTGCAGGAGAAATAGTCTGCCCAGAGCTTTGCATGGCTAACCTGGCAGTGTCAGACAGCCATGGCAAATGGCTTTTGTATGTGGTGGCGAACATCGGGAGTTTCTTACTATTCTTACGTCCTGTAGAGGGGGATTCCCCCATCTGCTTCGCCCGTGTTTTAAACCTTCTCCTGGGAACCCTGGAGTCATGCTAGCTCTATTAACCTCTGCTTCCTGATCGAACTCACCGCTTTGCTCCCCCAGGGTCTGGTGTCTGTAATGGGCTTTTGTGAAGGGATTTCTGAAAAGTGAAGTCTTTGTTTCAGAGAGGCTTAATTTGTATGCCATGAAGGCAGCAAAAGGCAGGGCAGTACTGAGAGAGATGGATAATTCCCCAGCAGCACAGGGCTTCTTGCTGGGCCCAGAGAGGATGCCTGGGCTCCTAGCATGCCCTCTTCATCTAGACAGGCAGCACTGGGTGGGGTGCCTGCTGGACAGTGAGGCAGAAATGCTACATCTACACTAGGAAATTAACAGACAGCATAGGTTCAAACACAAATTCAATTGTCACAATTTTTTAGTGTTTGCACTATTTCCTAGCACAGTTTTGGCCTGTGCAAACCAGCACTCTCCAAAACAATATTCCAGCATCACCTGGGGAACAGAACAGCCCCACTGCTCCTGGCTGGCAGCTTGGATGCCAGCACCTTTTTGGGATGGTGGGGAGAACTTGCTGTATGGATGCAAACCATATCACAGCAGCTGGCTCAGCTTCCTAGCACAGATGTAGCCACTTAAGAGAGCCCAGAGGCACAGAAAGATTTCCCGCATATGCCAAAGGCTGAGCACAGCAGTCAGAGTAAGTGCCTGCTGTACAAACCTGTGTGTACCTGTTTAGCCACTGTCTGCTCACCAGGTCAACCATAACCAGGTGCAAAGCCGGAGCCATTGGACAGCTTTAACTACAAGGTGGGGATCCCAAGGGGCACAGCTCACAGTTCTGCTCTCATCCCTGTCCCTTCTTATGGAGGACTGAAGGACTGATGCTGTTAGTACAGGCCACTCAGAGGGCTCCAAGAAGTGTGTTTTTAGAGCAATGTAGGGGATTTAGATATACACATCTAACTCCTGCTACACTGCACTGATGCCCTCTTGCCAGCAGTCTGCCCCAACAGCTTGACAAAACAGCATTCCTGCAGCCCACGTGCCACTAGTTATGCACTGCAGTCTGAGGCTAAAGCACAGGGCAGTGCACAGAGACTCTAAGAGCAAAAGAAAAATAGGAAAATATGTGTCTATGCAGATGAGAAAGCAGTTAGCTGGAGGAAAGAAGGGGAAAAGCAGGCCTAGGGTAGAAGATTCAGCAGGTAAAAAGGTGTTTCTCTAGCTGAGGAGAGGGCTGTCATTCTAAAGCACTGTCAGAGAAGCTCTACAGGCACATGGGATGGGTACTTACATCTTCCTCCGTGTCTCCTCCTTGCATTGTCCCCACAATTCGTGCACCAGCTCTTCCTGCAAGAGCAACGAGAATCATCATAAAGCCTGGCTCATGGTTAACACTGAAGCAGAATGAAAGATAAAGTTCAGAGTTTACATTTTAGAGGACCAGTCAAATGGCAGTGAAAAGATGAGATCCCAATACATGTAAACTCACCCCCTCCCCTTTTTAAGCCTCAGAGCTCAGGAGAAGGTAGAAGAGGGTAAGGCTGATGGTAATTCCAGTAAGGATGGCATTTCCAGAGCTGCCTTATGTCGGTATGACAATTCTGAGAGGACAAGAGGCAATGGACACATTGAGAAACAGGAAATTCTGTCTGAACGCAAGAAACCACTTTTTTTTTTTACTGTGAGGGTGGCCAAATACTGGAAGAAGGTTGCCAAGAGAAGTTGTGGAGTCTCAATCCATGGAGATATTCAAAACCCAACTGGATGTGGTCCTGGACAACCTGTGCGAACCCCCTGTTTGAGCAGAGGCGTAGGGCTAGGCAATCTCGAGAGGTCCCTTCCAACCTAAACAATTCTGTGACTTGGTATATTCCTTCTTCTGCTTTGGTACACAGAAAACAATAGCCCATCTTTTCCATGTGGTAAGCCTTCTGTCTTTTAGAGAACTCACTATGCTCAGATCCTTTCTGATATTCCAGTAGGGACTGACATCTCGCAGGAATCCTAGGCAGTGCCAAAACAAACATTGAGAATTTCTTGTTGAGAGCTGGATGTGTAAGTCTGAAGAGGGAGGTGCAGACTTCAGGGTTGTAGAGAGTTCACTGAAAAGGGAGAACAAACTTGTGCCTTGCTTTGTTACTTTTGGCTATGTAGAGGCCATATGAAATGGGGAAGATGCTAGCATGGTCTCCTTTGCTAGGAAGAGAGCCCAGAAGGTTTTGGGAATAGGTATAACAGAGTTGTGACTGGGGAAATTCTGTGTGGGCTGACTGGGTGACTCAGCCCTGCTTCCTGCAGCCACCAGAACTCACTCAGCCCTAACCCGATGCCTATTTAACAGTCCTGCTGTGACCACTGCATTTCACCATCTGTTTATCTCCTGTCATCACTAGTTTTCTTTATGCCAAATATGGATTTTTTTCAATC
The DNA here is from genome assembly GCA_013400535.1 of Scopus umbretta. Classification (NCBI taxonomy): domain Eukaryota; kingdom Metazoa; phylum Chordata; class Aves; order Pelecaniformes; family Scopidae; genus Scopus; species Scopus umbretta. The sequence continues at coordinate 30,287 of VZTL01034579.1, read as the reverse complement.
TAGACAAAATCTATTTTTTTTTGTTTGTTTGTTTTTGGTTTTTTTTAGCACGAAAACAAAGCAACTTTAAAATATATCCTGTCAAACTGCTTTTGTACCTCACAAAGTACAAAAGAAGACGGGTCCCTTTCGTCCTCTTTGCAGACTGATTTGGATTAGTTGCAGCAAAAAGCTGGCGAACTCAACCAGAATTCACCAAAAAACCCTTGTTATATTGAGGCAGATAATGTAAAGGGTCTTACGTGTTTAAATAAAAAGTGGTGTCCTCTATCCATCTGGTTGCTGATAACACAGACAGTGGAGATGGAATTATAAGAAGATTCCTGGACAGAGGATCTCTCTTCAGGCTTTTGAAACTTTTGCTCTAATATATGCTAGATAAACTATGTAAATTTGGAGACAATTACCATGAACATCAGTAGATGACCACGTGACCACATTTTTGCTCAGGCTACAGATGGCTCCAAGAGTTTAACTGCAATTAGGTATGTAGAAGACTCAGCATAAAGTGTTAGACAGGGAATTATTACCTCGAAAGAGAAAGCAGCAGGGAGCTCCTAAAATTTACTGGTAAGACAAAACTGAGAGAGATTCTGAATATGAAAGAAGCAAGATATCACAAAAGGAGAGCTGATGAAATAGGACAGTTCAAAAATGCCAAGGGAAGAGCTCAGAGAATGCTAATAGAAGGTCTGCAGGATGCTGGATGCTGCACTTTCACCAGTGGAAACAGTAAGGACATCTTACGGGCATCTAACTGCCTACATTCAGAGGAAGATGAGAATCAGGTACTGCCCAATTTTTGATCCCTACTTCATTTAAGCCAGGAGCACCTCTGAACTAGCGACTGTGGGATCAACAGCATTAGATCCTGTAGCACAACCCTGGGACACGCACAGGAGACACCCCAGGATGTAGAGGGCCTGGAGCTTCAGGTTGTGCACTATGCTGTAGACTACACAAGAGAGAAAGCAGATTTTCCACATTGGTAGAAAAGTTTCCATGACAAAGGCAGGAGCATTCTTTTAACTTTCAGATCGTAAACCCCCAAGTCTCTGTGTGTGGGAGCAAGAGGAGTGACAGACGGCTGTGGTGCATTCTGTGGGTACTGGGGGGGAGGCAGGAAACAAGGGTCACCGTCTGCACAGGACAGGGAGAGCTGGCAGGTACAGGGGTGTTTGTCACTTGAAATTTCCTGCGTTCAGTTTAGCTGGGCTCAGCTTGCTGCAGCGTTAGTGCTGCACCACTCTGGCCACAGAGGCTCACGCAGCTTCTAAGCTGGTGAGAGCCCGTTATGTTTACTTACGGATAATGTGAATTCAGCCAGGACAGGCTGTACAAAGTGATAATTAGGTAAAATGTTAGTAATGAACAGACTGTAATTCATTGCACCTTCGGATTAAAATCTAATCTCTGTGCGTCGCCATGGTTTACAGCCACTGAGCTATCAAAGATCAGAAGAGCATATGCATCCACAATTTTAAGCCTGTAAGTATTTGCCACTTTTCCTCTGTGTGTGGTGCTTGCCATTGTACTAACCTGTGCAGCTGCCTACAATGGATCTACAAGACTAGAACAATTTTCATCTTCTTCCTCAGCAGTGGGTATATGTTAATCCTGTGCCTGACAGCAAGAAGCGACACTTAACTCAAGAGGTTAGGACAACCTACCATGAGGGGAAGGCAGATCTGCAGCTGAAATGTTTTGCTCCCAGTTTGGAGATCCGCGTTCAGTCTCCAGCTCTTAATGCAAATTCATAGCGTGACCTCGGATAAGACACTTCCCTTTCCTCCACATCACCTCCACACACAGAAAATTGGGATAAATCTTTTGCCTGATCTTTCTGATCTGTGTGCCCTTTGGGCACTGCATTCTTAAGGCTTTGATCTCAATAGCATTTTCTAGGCATTGCCAAAGTACAATGATGAAGCACACTACAGCTGCTGCCCATGATGAGCATACTTCTATTTATTTTTTACACCCTCCATGAAAAGGAAATTTGCTTGGAATTGAGTCACCTGTCTCAATCCCACCATTTCAGACCTACAACCTTTCCTTCCTTGCCACTAGGTCCAGTGTTGCAATGGCCATAATACAGGCTGAAAGCATACAGGAACACCTCCTCCCTCCCAGGGAGCACTTAACTTTTCTGACACAAAACATACAGCCAAAGACAGATCTGTTGGGAGCAGATGCCAAGATGGTGGGAGGAAGCTCTATTTCAAGTTAAGACAAAATAATTTCTATGAATTCCAAACTGCAGCCCCTTTTTGGTGTTTCCAAACACACTTGATTGCCCCCCTTTCCCCAGCTACGTGAATCTGGTAATATTGTCCAGCAGCTGCTATATCAGGAAACTAAAGACTTTGCAGACTTTTATCTGGTGGGTGGGAATCTGCAGAGATCTACACAGAAATACACAAAAATGAGAAAAGCGGTTGTATCAGCTTCCTCCCTCCCCAGATTAGTTTCCTCCAAGCACTGGCAGTCAGACCCAGTGGCTCAAGTGTTGGCTGTTTTTTCCCTCCCACTTGACCAGAAGAGGCAAGGAAGAGACTAATCTGACTCTCCAAAATTCTTTTATAAGGTTTACAATTAGAACTTGTTTAGCGTTACTAGAAATATATTCACTCCCAGAGCACAGCCACAAGGACCCTATGTATGCCATGCATACAAAGCCCCAGTCAGGATAAAATTGCACTTTGTGAAGTTCACAAGGAAGGAATTTATTTTTAAAAGCCCATGGAGAGCAGTACCAGTTTGGTAGAATCCTCTGAGGTGCTCTGAGAGCAGATGCATTTGTGAAATTTCTCCCCTTGACTTCATACATTATCAAACAGCTGGAAAACTTGAATCCTGCTAATGCACAGCCAAATACCTTCCCGCTAGACCCATTCTTTATGCCTCAGCCTTCTCCCTCTGCCACCACCACAGTCCATGTGAAATCCAGATGCACTCACCTCCTCACTTTCACAGACTTTGAATCAAGGCAAACACATGCAATAAGATGCCCACAAACACCAGGGATCATGAAGAACCATCAGGAAGAAAGCAGCCTGGCCAGGTCAGAGGAGATTTTTGTTTCTGTTGCTCTGTACTTCTTGTTAACTGCCAAGAAATCAGGTGGGGATTTTCAAAGGAGCTCTGGGGTTACAGACAATAATTACAAACCCCACAGGGAAAGGAAAGGTAAGAAGAGTTCAGTGCCCAGCAGAGCCTGTGTCAAGGCTGCTGTTCACATCTGACTCACCTCTGCCCACTTGACGCCACATCAGGTCTATGGCTTTCCCTTCTGTGCAGACATCAGAATCTATTTTGACCTCTGAAAGCATGAGATGCAGAGTACCTCCAAGTCCCACAGAATATGTGAAATGCAGATTCCTGGTATTTTTGAGACTCAAGCCTTGCCATGCTGGAACTGATGGTACATCAGGAAGACACTGACGGTTTCTTGAATCTGTGGCTGAAGTTGGCATGTGTAACACCCTTGGCAAATCCTCCCTAGTGGAACTTTAGTTATGAAGCGTGGCGTGACCCTGAATAAGACATTTTCTTCTGTTCCCCGCTCCAGGTACTCTGACTGCAGCAGTGGGGGGACCCTGATCACTGTTTCTTAAGGGCTTCTGAACAGACTGATTGGGAGGAATATCTTGGGAACGGTAAAGAGGGAGACCACATCCTGCACTAAGCTGCATGCCAGTAAGAGGCATCATTCCCTACGGATGAAGCTGAGAGATCAGGGATGGGATCACACAGCATTTGAATGATGCCTAGATAACTGCAGTGAGCTTCAGCATGTTTTTCTTATCAAGACTCATTTCCATGACAGAGAAGAATGCAACATTTTGCAGATTTATTATCATCTTGTATTTGTAAAGAGAAATGCTTATATTTTTGGTCTTGGGCTCAGAGATGTAATTGCCTTTAGGAACCAGAGAGAAGGGAAGAAATAGACTAGTTACTTAACGTGTTTTTAAAAATTAGGCAGGTGACAGCCACAGGAACTCAATGTGAACAAGACATCCAACAAGGAGCAGGCAGCTGTTGCACATTCCTAATTTAATCCCTCCACTCTCCTGTGTATTGATGGCACACCTGTGGTTTCTACACACCTGAGGAGGTTAGAGGGAAGGAAAACATTCTAGAAATTCAGTTGCAGAAATATGAAGATGGCCACAAGGTGGAGAGAGAATTTCCAAAAGTGGAGTCTGACCATTTCCACTAAGAACCAGGGCTTTCCTACTTTTCAGCTTGCATGCTGTATGGAAGGATTTGGAAACATGACTGTGTAGGCTCACCAGAGAAGATTTCTTGCTACTATGTCAAAGCTCCCATTCTCCCTACAGGATTGAAAAAACATGGGCTAATTCAGCCTTTGCAGCCTTCTCCCCAGCATGCAGGGTACCTTTGGCCCTTTTCCAATGTCTGCTAGGCAGCTCCTACTTAATAATCACACGCTCAATTTTAAGAAGAAAACCAAGACATGGAGGCTAAACATCATGATCTCAAAACACTGAGTGTCTGCCACAACAGCATCAGCAGCATGCTTCAGATACGTGCTGTTCTGCATGCGCTGCCTCTATAAGATGCATCTGTACAGGACTGGGGATCCCTGCAGGCCTGGCTACAGCATGGGAACTAGGCTGGCACTAACAAGCCATCCACTGAGACACGGGACCACGCTCTCTGTCTGCCCCTGAACTCACCTCCAGTTTGATTGTCACATACTTGGTTCCACTTCCTCCAACAACATACACTTTGCTTTCTTAGTAAAAACGCTTTATTCTCATCTGCTGCATTCAGAGACTTATTCGTTCGTTCTATGTTAAACAGTGCATGTTTTCACTGGCAAAGATTTTATCCATTCAGTAGCAAGTACTGTCACTAACCTGGCTGCCAGAACATCATTATCACATTGATCCTTTGGGTCAGTTCTGCAAAGGCAAGAGGCTCCAAGAGAGCTGCTATCACACAATTTGACTTTGGACTGATTGTTTACTGAAAAACATTCAGAGTTTTATAAAGCTGTTTTCTTACAATGAAGACCAAATGGGGCTGAAGTTGTTACTGTGTCGGTAGTGAAATGGTATCTGTGGTCCAAACAGGACAAAAACGACCCTTAACACCAACATTACAGAAGGAAACGTAGGAGCTAAAGCATTCGGATAATTGGTTTACAGGAGCCGAAAGATCCTGTCAGTGTGGAATAGAGGGTGCTTTACTATAAGCAGGCACAGTCCCACAGTTCTGCAAGCATGGATCATTTCTGGTTCCTTCAGCAGCATTTCCACTGCCTGCTTTGTTGCAAGCACAATGTGTGCCAGTTTGTCATGGCCTACCAATCAGCCAGTGCTACCACTGAGAAGAGGAGAGATCCTAAATTTGCTGATGATTCCAAAATGCATTTCAGAACTCTGGTCTGAATGAGACTGGAAAGGTGGATCTGCACATGTAATCACATCATCACTTCAAAATCTGCCACTTTTGATAGTGCAGATGAAAAAAAAAAATCCACTTTAGTTCAAGGGGAAACAGGAAAGGTTCTTATCAAAGAAGCATCTACTGAGGGTTATACTAAACTCATGGAAACCACATCCAGCTCAGGAAATCCTGATGGTGGTTAAAACAGTTTGAGCAGGAGGGAACCTGAGGAAAGTTCCTACACTCTTCCCTAGGCATTTTCTTTCAGCCAGTACTGGAGAGAGAAGATGAGGCTAGACAGACCTCATGCCTGACCTGGCATGGCACCTTCTACTTTCCTAGGACAAGGGTTTGCATTCTTCACCCTGATGTCCTCCCCATCTGCATGTGAACAACCATCCTGCTGCAAACTACTGTTTTATGGCCTGTTTCAGGCAAGAGGTTTCTCTACACTGGAGATGGTTAAGATCTTCAACATTACAAGAATTTATTTTTGTTTGGTTCTCTGACAAAGCAAGAGTCTTATTCCAAATGCCATTGCTAACTCACGGCTTGACCTCAGGGAAGTCCATGCATCTATTTTATTTGTGTAACGGCCTCATTTATCTATTGCCAGGCACAATAAAAGTGGATGTGAATTTTTATTCACATTGACAATGTTCAAATTAAAAGTTACTACAACAAATCAATGTATTCTCTTAGTTATAAAAGCAAATGATTAGTTTTTAGCATTGATTTATTATAAGCCCCATCAAGGAGGAGACCTGCCTGTAATTGTGATATTGTGGTAACAAAACAGGTTGTAGTTACACAAACTGTCAGTTTGGTGACTATCTTTCTAGCCATTTATTTTCACCCCTGTGCATGCTTCCTCCTTGTCCAGAAGCCTTCCCCAGCTTCCTAAAGCTGGGTTTGTCGTACTGTTATAATCAGAACCACTGCCCTCAATGGAGATATAAGCTCCATAGAGCATGACAGCTTTGTTCTTAACCTGCTACTGCTTATTCCTCTTTGTATACGGGGAATAAGAGTTCAATTTTCCATCTGTACCACAAGAGCTAGCAGCCTGTCATGACTTCCCCAGCTAACACTCTTTTCTGCTCCATGGGAAACTCAATCCTATACCTTCAAGTCTTTTAATTGGCTAAAAGAATAAAACCAGGAGCAATATTGCCAAAGCTGCATTTAGTTTGAATTTTGCTGCATCTAGACAAACCTGATGAAAGGACTCTTGAGGGTGAAAGTGTGTTGATTTTTCTCAATTATACCAAGTGGTCTAATAAGAGAGATTATCTGTCCCCGAGATTCTTGCCTCTGCAATGGCAAAACACACTGGAGTACCTCCTCACCTATTACAGGCAGAGGGAGGAAGTCGTCTCTTACAATACTAATAACCTGGAAATTAGAGATGTAAAACTGAGTCACAGAAACTACAGGAACTGGCCACAGTGGACCATTTCTCCTTAGTCTGAGAGCAAATATGGCTCAGAAGCACCACTGTGTAAGGAGGCACAATGCTTCAAAAAAAAGTGATTGAAATCTCTTGAATTGAGTCAAGGAAAAAAGCAGTGATTAATAATGTTCTTGTCACGCTGCCTTAATAATTAAGTACATTTTAAATGGAAACTACCTGTGCTGAAGTACACGTATAGATTCTTGGTGTGTTTAATGACAAATGGCCAGCGAACGTTCAGGCCTGATTTTCTAAAGAAGCTGACGCACCTGACATTAATCTTACGTCTTGACAGGTCTCCAGCACTTCAGTTGGTGAGGATCACGCAGTCAAACATATAACCTCACTATTGATGAGGGTCCTGGACCAAAGAGGCACATTTACAAAGACAGAAAGGTGCAGATCTGAGCCTGTTCTCAAGGCTAGAACTGCTTGTCATGTAAGCACTCACTCTGGATCAGGCTAGAGCTCCCAAAGGAAAGCTTTGGCCTGACTGGTGTCTTGATACAGTCCAAGCTTTTGTTCATATGTTCTAGACAGATAAGAATGGGCAGGACTGAGCAAGCTCACTCTAACTCTAGAAGCAGACATACCCAAAGGTTGAGGTTTCTTAAACAAAAAGTGTTGGTATTTTGAACCAAAGCCAGTGGTATGGACAGAGTGATCACTGTTAATCCCACAGTGTAGCTACAGCTAGAGCAACTGGGTGACTTGCCCAAGATGATGAGTAACCTCAGCAAAGCAGAAAAGTGAGCCAACAATCCTTCCCTTAAGAGTCTAACACTGTTTGTATCCATCTCTGCCAGCAGAGATTGCACTGGAGCACTGCAGGACTGAAGTGTTGTGAGTTAGAATGTGGGAATACAACCTTACTCCTTCTGGAGGTCCTGCAGGAAAGGCATCTCAGGAGCCTTTTAACATACCTGGAGCTGCTTCAGTAGTGCACACAAGATGAGATGCAAAAAGAGGATGGAGAGCTAAGGGAGGCTTCCAACTTACAGAAGCATAAGGAGAGTAAAGATTGGGATGGTGACCGTGTAGTCAGCAAACAGCATGCCCAGAGTATGCAAAAGTCAAGGGATAATCATCTCCCAGAAGTCGTTTACTAAACACTAAGAAGATACCTACAAAAGCATAGAAAGCAATCTAAACAGCATGGCAGAGAAAACATCTCAGGGATTTGAACTGCTTGTTTTAAGTCTGACAAACTAATGCTGAGTCTCCAGTAAGTGTAATTAGCGATAACAAATCTCTTCCTAGAAAAACTTCTATTTGCAACATAATCTACAACTTTTATTATGAAGCTTTACACTCCTAAAACTGATATTAAAAGCTGACTCTGGCTGCAGCCAGCACCCATATCACTAGGTTATGATATCCTCTGAGATTAGGCATCACAGACAGTTACATAGTCACCTCCAAAGCTCTAAAAACTGCATACAAACCCTTCCTTGAGAAATGACAGTGTAGAAATCATTAGTGGATATTAGCATTTCTAGCACTTATCAAGAATTTTCAAGTTTTATGAAAAACAGAGGAACTGAGCATAAAAATTTGAATTATACCGACTTGAGAACTTCAGCTTCTTGCTCTGGTCTCAGTCAGAGAGGGGAGAGCAGAATTCAACTCAGAAAAAACTACATATTTGCAGTCTATCTAAGTAACAGGTTCCAGCAGAAGTAGTGGTGTATGAAATTACCCACACAGGCACTTCATCCAGATCCCAGCGAGACTTTTGCTGATGGTCAGAATCACTCACCGCTAAGAAGAACACCAAGGAGAACTAACCTGATTTCCTGGTTTCATTTTGCTTGAATACAGACTAAGCAGAACATTTCTTTTCCCACCTAAATGAAACACACACCCTCAGACAGCAATTCCACTGAGTTGCTTCTGACCAGGGCTCTAGTGGAATCAGCAGCCAGAGGCTGCGGTTCCACCCCACATAAACAGTGGCAGAAGCGAGACGTCCTTCCCTGAAAGAAAGAACTCAGGTGTGTTGCACCTGTGACTGCGTCAGTGCAGGTGGCTTTATGGACTTGCTAAAGGTCTCCTTTTGAAGACGAGTCTACAAGAACAAGTGTCAACAGCGAAAGGGAAATAAATGCTTTGCAATGAGAAATAGTATTGCTTTTCTAAGGCTTTGTATATATATAGCTACTTCAGAATCTGCAAGTTAATACCAAGGAAGCATTTTCCTCACATGGTACTTTTTTCAGCAAATACTCCTTAATTTGCTTCCCTGAAAGCACTATGTTTTCTCCATAAGACACTGTCCCCTTACAGCTCACAAGAACTGAGCAAGGCCAATGTCCTTCAATGATAACAGGGTCTTCTTACATTTAAGGTTACTCAGACAATTCCAGCATATCCTTTTGAATAAAGGCAACTAAGGAAAGGTTAAGATACCTTGCAGGAGCATTTCTGTGGCAGTGCGCTGCTTCGTGATCTGCCTGTCTCCCACTTCACTATCGGATCCTTCATCCTCTTGAATCTCTACGTCAGAATCATCATTATCTGGTTAAAACAAAAGCAGTTGATAAATATCACTCAAACCAGCCCACAACTCAGAAGAGCAGTTGGATTCAAGAGATGCTAGCAGTCTCTACCTTTGTTCAAGTCTAAGATTAATTAAAATGCAGTCGCAGACAGAGCATTGGCTCTGTGGACGAGCACAGTGATATAGGCAACGTCCACATCCTAAGGAAAGCATTCTTCCAAGTGCCAAAGAAGCATACAAGACAAACAATTGTCTTGGGACAATCCTCATTGTACCGTAAAGGTGCTGTTCTAAACACACTCTCTGGGTATGAAGCATACATACAGTCAGAAGGTGCTATTTCAGGAACTGATTTAAAGATAAAAATCTTTTTAAAGTGTTTGGTAAGTGTGGGCTTATTAATACATCTCCTAGTCTTTTACCCTGACATAGGCAATATCAAAAACCACCCCCTTGGACTCTTTGCTTTTCATACGTTAGAAAAGCACGATGAGACATCCCCAGATAAATGAAAGCAGTTACAGTCAAACCCAAGATGGCTGGAGAAACAGGAAACCTTCCCAAGATGCAGGAACTTCTTCCAGTATTTTCATAATCTGCCTTTGTTTTCTTCCTCCTATCCAAATTAAAACCTACTTAGTCCCTTACTGCCAGTTCCCCAGTCACAAATTGGAACAAACCTAAAGGACTTAGATTAAATTGTCCTTCAGGTATTTGAAAGGGTGACAAAAGTCTTCAGATACTTAAAAGTGCCTGCAAAGAAAAGGGCAGACTGTTCTCCATATCAGCTGTACAAATCCTACCTTGAGGTTCATATGCACAGTCAAACTGATTCTCCTGAGTCTATTCTGAAGCAAAACAGTGGGTAGAAAGATGGCACAGAAGTGCATGGAAAGTTTGGAGCAGGCTCTGCTTCATTTAAGCCTCCTTCTATCCCATGAGCTTTTTCCCCTGTCTCCTTGTTCATGCCAGCCTGCTTGTGCAAGCTCCTTGGCTCACAAAGACCAAGCTCTGCTTTCCAGCTACTGCCCACTTGTGATTATTTACTTCCCTCTTCAAACATTCAATCAATAAGCCAGATCCTCAGCTCCTGTCATCTTATGAATTCGTCTCACGCATGTAGAGATAAGACCCTCTACACCAGCTGATCCTACAACTTGGAGTTGATGCTGTGTGGTGGCCCACCCACAGCAGCTTATAGAATTAGCAGTGCTATGAAAAACCCAACAGGACCCTGCGTGAGGTCAGCACCCAGCACAGCAACAATAGCTGTTAATTATTTAGAGAAAATAGGCAATTCTTTCCCAAGTACATTTAATTACACACATGTCTGAGCTGAAAATGGAAATAACTACTTTAATTATTAGTAGTAATGAGCTGACACATCTTTGCAATATGTAATTAACAGACAATATACAAATATTAAACATTTTTCTATAATCTTTTTCATGCAATATTAAGTTAAGGACAAAATATAACAGCGAGGGACGTATTTGATACCCTGGTAAGATTACGAGGCTCCAGCAATGTTAGCTACAATTTCTATTCGTGTTGCGCTTTCTTTGGCAAGTGAAGGAATCACTCACTGCTGTGTAACCTGAACACAGTTTCTGTTTACCTGGTATTCAAGAAACTGAGATTTTTCAGCCCTTGCCCAGGCAAACCCCTTGGGAAGAGCCATGTGAAGCCTAAATAAAGGATTCAGGTTTGTGCTCTGTATGTGAAAGAGCGAGACTCTCTCATCTGCAATGGCTCTCACTGCTACTACTAAAATGCCCCATTCTTATTTTGTGGGGTTCTTTTTTTTTTTT
>VZTL01034579.1:0-19015 GCA_013400535.1 Scopus umbretta | reverse complement strand
GGGTTTTTGTTTGTTTGTTTGTTTGTTTTTCAAGCAGCAATTCTTCCCTTTCAGATTTTGTCATTTGTGCTCTTCCTGTTACGCAGGGCCACTGGCCAGAGCTGAGGAAGCCGCAGAGAGCCCTTATGATTACTTTGTCAAACCACTTCTATTTCATCCCATTAACACTTTCTGCTTCTTGCTGGGATCTCCTGAGCATCAGCTGCCAGCTGAAGTGGGGACTAATGGAGTCAGTGCTCTCCGCTGACAACCCAAAGTGGCGAACACAGCGAACCGCTTTGGGGACAGGACTTACTGGAGAGAGGCACAGCAACGCGATTCTGCTGTGGTCAGGGCCACGGCTGTAACAACACGGGGCTTTAGTTTTACATTTCACTTTTCTGGAAACCTTTTTGTTTAAACCTTTTGTGGTAACAGACTTCAGGTACATCATATAAAATATATTTCCCTTGGGACAAAGCAGCAGTAAGATGACAAGAATAAACAGGAATGCATCTGCCATCCTCCTTCTGTTGCACGTAGAAGTGCTCTTTCCAAATTACCCACGCTGACCGTTTAATGCTCTCCTGAACCACATGAACTCTTCCAGCTCCCTGCAGCACTCCAGCCATTTCTGACCTCTTTCAACTTGCAAAAAAGACGTTCATTTCGTCATATAATTCCCTACAATGTCTTTCTGTTGGAAAGTAGAATTTGCAGGAAGATCCCACAGTGAATAAGTGCCCTGCGATAGAAGTGATACCTACTGTGGAGAGAGCAGCAGTGGCTGGAGGGCCCCAAGCTGCTGCTTTATGAAAGGAAGTGGTTTAAACACAGCTTTTTTTCCCTTCCCCACCCAGCCCTTTTCTTCTTTCCCTCAGCTTCTCTGCTATTCTCAATCCCCTCTTTCTCACACTATTTCTTTTATCCTTCTGCCCCACTAACTCAGATGTTGTAACTCTTGCCTGTCAGTGATGAAGTCACAGTTTTCTGCTGTTCAGCTCACAGGTGGATGCCACAGAATACCTCTGGCAAGCCCCAGAAAAGCATGCCTTGTGCCCCACTTCTACCTCTTGTCTTTTACAATGTGCTTGACAAGCCAAGACAGTAGCAACTGAATGCCTAGCTTTCATTTATGCCTTTAAAAATCCTGGATTACTTTTCAATATAAATGAAGAGAAGATTAATCAGGTGAATTATCATCATATAAGCACATTGCATAATTTTTCCTACCAAGTTGTGAAACACATCTGGTTACAGATCTATGGCGAGAGTTTGGATTTTCTTTGAATAGCCCAGCTGGAATTCTGATGCGCATACCCCAACACGGAGTGTCACTGTGCTGCCACAGTAAATGCATGCTGGAGGATCAGAAAAGCGGCAGCTGCAAATGCAAATTCAGCAACTGTAAAATTTGTGCCTCCAGGCCTCCTGCTCACCACTTGGAAAGACATCGAGCACCTTTTTCATTTACGGAAAAATAAATGTATTGGTCTAACCCAGCTCAATGGCTGCTATCACCAAGCACGGCTCTGTCTAGTATACAGTCTGAGTTATCATCAGCTGAGCAGAACTGTGCTGGGCCAAAATCACAAGGACACAAAAGCAGAGTATATTGCTGAAAATTTATTTAAATACACAAGATAAAGACAAGCTGAGTACAGGCTGCTTAGTGGAATTAAACAGCAGACTAGTCTAATGCTGTGTGTGACCCATCCTAGCTAGAACACTATGGAGTCCCACCATCCTACATCCCTCATTGTACATGCCCAGTGTGTCCAGTTTTCAACAAAATATTCTTGGTATTCATAAAAAGGTGGCAATTCAGAAAGTTTCATTTAGCAATGTATAGAAGAAGCTACTAGTTGCCCTAGGATAAGTCACAACCACATCTGTGTAATACTGCATAACAGAAATTAAAATGCATCAATTCTGGGGAGACAAGGAACATTCTTTATGGAGAAAATGTAGATTTTTCTTAGTATCAGCATAAAGCAATGAAGATAATAAAGCCTACTAGCACAGATTCCCAGGTACTAGTACATGGAGTACAGAACACATTCTAATGGAGCTGGCTTATGAGATCTGCATGGGCTTACATGAAGATTATTTCACTTTTCACAACAAACTGCTATTCAGCAATCCATGTGCCCAAATTTAGGTCAGCACTGACATCTTACTGGAGCTTAAGGCTGGTATTTTAACAAGGTCCTGTATTCACCTTTACTACAAAAACGTAATCAACAGAACAACTCTATAAACTGTGTTTGGCCCATTTCCCCACTGCTGTGATTTACTCTACTGCACAGAGAATACTGGCAAAACATTAGACTACCTGAGAGAGAATATGCTGGGATTTTAAACTCTGCTTGCCTTACATTTCAACATTTCCATTTCATAAAGGTGGGTTTCATGCAACTAAATTAGTTTCATTTAAAGCAGTCCAGCCACAAAAAGTACATCCTGGTTACAACTGAAAAACACTGCTCTCAGAAGATGCGTTATTTGTTCCAAAGCACACCTACTGTTTCCAGAAAAAGCCAGAGCAGATACCTGGACTAATAATACTATATTTAAATGATTTAATTTTTGGTAATTTGCAACGCTTGACAGAAAACCAGCATGATTTAATAACTTACCAGTGATTTCATTACAGATTTGTTAGTCTGCATAAATACTCAAGTAAATGTATCCAACTGTAAAATAAGAAGGTACTGTGGTGAAGATAATGAGCACAAAGGAGATCATTTATTGATATGCTTTAGAATTAGATGTAAGTGTTGTTTACTATGTTCAATTCCATAATAAAAATCACTGCTTTGAAAACACAGGCACTGGCTCCACAGCAATTACTGGATTCAGTAGGATGTTGATTTTGGTGAACAAACATGAGAAAAATCAAGTGGGCAACCAACAGCCACTTGATCCAAAATAAAATCTGTTTAATAAATAGCATGAAATTTTAGACCAGGGAAAAAAAATAGGGTGGATTGAAATTTTAATGTGACCAAAGGGAGAGTGAATTTCAATTCCCATTTGAATGAAAGCCATGGTCCTACCAAACCCATACTCGTGTCTCACCAAACTCAGGGACACTAGTTGTGTACATCAGCCTGAATATTTACAGCTTTGCAGCTCTTCAATTTGAACAGGAATAAATGCTTTTGATACACAAATTTCAGCTGGGAACATCCTTTGTCACAAAACTGAGATCCTTCATCTGATCTCTGAGAGAAGTTCATCTTGGTACTGAGAGCTTGGATCAAGGTCCAAACACCTGTGGCTCCTCTTAACTTCAGCAGAAAGCTTGGCTGTTCAGACCTTTGTATACCATAAATGGGCAATAACATACCAACAAACGCTAACCAGTAGGTTGCAGAGGTCTAAGTGCACTTTCTTACCTCACATGGTCACTTTAAAATGGTCTATTGCTACAGTAGCAAAAGACCCATTTTTAACAGTAAGGATGATTAACCACTGCCCAGGGAAGCAATAGGCCTCTGTCACTTGAAATAATTAAAAATAACTCTCAATGACAAGGTCCATTTAAACTGGGATTTGTAGTCTTGGCACAGGAATAAGTAGCTAAGATAATTTTTTGGCCCTTTTTATGAAGAGCTCATAGTCAGTGACCATAACTATTTCTAATGATCTTAAAAGCCAAGAGTCCATCAAAATACTATTGAATTAGATGAATTTGCAATTATTTAGCAAGCAAAACAAGACTATCGTGGACTAATTCCAAGCGTCTGTTACAAGAAGATGGGTGGCCTGAGCATCCTGCTGGTGACAGTGCTGCGCATTATCAGTATCATCCAGGCATCTCACCCTTGTGGGAATTACGCAGCAACTTGTTGCTACACTTCAAGTACTGCAATTGTTGCAGGGGCTTTTTGTTTATCTGCTGTCAAATTTTAAAGCATGGGTTCTGGAGTAGAAAAGGCACAAAAGATTCAGTGCAGCAGCCAACTGCAACAGCGTCATGCGATTTGCTATCCAAAGTGCAACATATATTTGCTCTGTTTAATTGAGCAAGGCGGTAGAGCAAAGTACATTTTGCTTGGCTGTCAGAAAAGATAGTTAGCTTGGCAAGTAGAACTGGCCAAGGAAACACTTCAGTCATGTATCAAGAAGAATTGAAGCTGTCCAGGA
The DNA here is from genome assembly GCA_013400535.1 of Scopus umbretta. Classification (NCBI taxonomy): domain Eukaryota; kingdom Metazoa; phylum Chordata; class Aves; order Pelecaniformes; family Scopidae; genus Scopus; species Scopus umbretta. The sequence continues at coordinate 14,884 of VZTL01034579.1, read as the reverse complement.
GCATCAGTTAATCTTGTTGCTATTGCTGAACAATATTGAAGTAGTGCAAATTTCAAAATGCTGTGTAACATGGATGTTTATTAATTCTACAGACCAAGCAAGAGTAAGCAGAATGGGCTGACTGGAGCTGCACACCAGAAAGTGATACAGTCAATGAAAAATACAGTTTTACAGCAAATACTTTTGCAAACTGAAATCAAATCCTGGGCATAACATTACCCAAAAGAAATACAGGAAATATTTTGAAAAATTCAAAACATTTACTTTTATATTTTCAAAACAAAATTACTTTTTTTAACTATAGTTTGTATAGTCTGCTTTTAAATTGACAAAAAAATCTTAAAAAGAAAAAAATACAAGAAAACACATGTGAAAAAGTGTGTAAAAAGTGAGAAAGAAAGATCTATGAATGTAATAAGCTGATTAGTCTGAAAAAATATATTTCAGTCTAGAAACATTTGCACTTGTTACTTTTTGCTCAGCAGATATGCTTTTTCAACCTTGGATGAACCTGAAAAAACCTCTTGAATTTCTGCTGTGGTCAGTAACCTTCCTAGTCCTTTCTCTCACATCAAACCATTATCAGAGCAGCTCTTCACATATCTACACCTGACAATAGTTCTATCAACAGCTTTCACAGTGCTCATCCAAGCAGCGTCTAATACAATGTTTTAGGAGTCACTGTGCCATTAACCACAAGGAAGCCAAGCCCTGAGTTTCAGTCAGTTGCCACTTGTCACCAATGTTGCACCAACCTTGGATGCACCACAAGGGCAGCACGCTGTGTGGAAAACACCACATTGTATATGGTTTTCTCTAAGAGCATCTTATGTGAAATAAAGGTTACAAAAATAACAGCAATTTACTTACCGCTCATCACAAAAAACATTTCTGTACTGCTGCAAATACTTAATTACATATATTTTCATCATGTAAATGATACCCAAAGCCTGATCTGTATCTAGAGTTCAACATCCGTGCATAATTTAAGAATGAGTTTTCACATAACTTAGTGTTAACTTTTCTTTTTTTTTAGTGCAGTGGTTTCCAGGCTGTTTCTGAACTACACTAAATATTTTTGCAAATTTTACACAAGTAATATGACATATCAATGGCCTGCCTTTATTCTTAACGCAGACCTGCACAATTCAATTTACATTCCACAGCTCTTCTTTACAGGAAATACGATTTAAGTTTCTCTGGTGTTAGCTCAGCCTGAAACTCAACTGAGAACTGTCCAGAATTCCTGCAACTTCTGTTGCAGAGAAATGAACTGTTAATTTGCAACCCTTCTTACCAAATTAGCAGGAGATAAGGTCAACGGATCCAGACAATAAAAGAACTGCATCAATTACAAAGGTACGAAAAGGTAAGAGTGCTTACGGGGCAGAATGAATGCTGACTTTTATTAGTTAATGGTAACAAATTTATCACCAGATTCCAGCCTATGCTGTTAGAAGAACCTCATTAAGTGTCTTGCAGCTCTCGGGGACAAAGGGTAATGAGAGTTAGAGAACCTTCCCTTTTCCTGGCAGGAGGCACTGGCCCCATGCTACCCCTCTGTGTAAGAAAGCAATGAATCTGTTCAAACAAAGCTCACTCCACCACCCCAGACATTCAAGATTCAACCAGAGAGTCTTATGATACTGGGAGACATCAGGCCACCTTCCCCTGAGTGGAGCTGCAAGGGGAAGAAGCTAATCCCTTCGTCTCCAGAACCCACTGCATGAGCAAGACCAAGTCAGAGCAGGGCCTACTTTAACAGTCCCGCAAGCAGGCACAGTGTATTTGTTGGGTTGAAGGTCCAGACAACAAAGTCCTAAATTTTTTGACAAACCAAAGATGGAAGAAAACTCAGGATAAAAGCACTTTGCTTTGTGTGGAGGGCATTACTCAAAAACACAAGTGGAATAAGGAAGTATTTTTTCCTCCCAAGCTTACTTTAGAAAGATGTTTCTGATGGTAAAGAAAAGCCCTTCTTTAATCTTCCTTGTGTCTCCCTCAGTAACGGGGCACATCCTATTTTAGAAGGAGAGATGTAGCATGCAGAATCTCCAAACACAGGTGAAAGAAGTTTTAAGTGCTCAACTGTAGCACTTTACACCATTCCCCCACAATACACACAACACTCACAGTACTTGATAAAATCACTAACCGCCAGACCAAGGTTGCAGGGCTCTCGGGAATCTCCTATGGCAGAAACTCCATCCCCTATCATGTTTCCTATTTCTAGTGTGAATTTCACTATCAAACTTTGTGGGGTGAATGGGCAGGCAAAGCTCTTCAGTGATGCTACACTGATTCTGCTGCTGTTTCTTTGTTTCCTCTTGTGCAAAATTTGTATTTTTCTTGTGACTAGGATGCTAGGATTAACATAAACATTCTGTAAATATACTTCTAGTGGGACACTATGCCATTTAAGACACTAACCTCTGCATTCTCTTATCAAAGCAAATCTCTTGGTTTTGAATTGTGTAAAGGGCACCATTTAGCTAATAATGAAAGGAGGAGAGTGGGGTCTAAGGGGAAAGCACAGCCTGGTACCTGATCATTATATTTTAGCAAACCGTGGTTTCAGAGAGCTTTACAACATTCAATAAATTAACCTTACAGCACTCAGTAATGAAGCTGTGCTCATGACTGGAGAAACAGCCTCCGAGAGCCAAATTTATTGTCTCAATTACACCTCTGCAACGGCAGACTTCCACACCCTGTGCAGATAAAGGCAGACTGTAGCTGACAAAGATGACTTGATTTTCCAAGGTTATGGGACAGACAATAAATGAGCCAGCACTGAAAATGAGGATCCTGGTGCTCTTATCATAGAATAAATACTAATCATGACAATTAAGTACTTGAATAAAGATGTATTATGGTTATATTTTTAGGTCATTACAAATCATAATCATATGTTGTTAGGTGGCAGTTAAATCACTCACTAAAAAGCAAGGTTTATATTATTTCAGAGATGCAAAATGACTAGTTTTCTAAGTGAAAAATCCACAGATGAGGAGAAAGCAGGTCAGCAAATTTTAATGTTATACCTCATAGTTAGAAATCATATTAATTCATAATATACTAATTACTGATGATAGATGTTCTTTTTCTCTCGAGCTTATTTACCCTGGAAACTGTCAGATAACAGGACATGGACATTTTCACCAAGAAATACCTGAAACAGTTCCACATTCTTGTAATTTATATTGCAAATCCTGTGTTTCAGCTAAAACTTCTTCACTTTTTACTGCATTGACATAAGAAGATGAGATCAAAGATGGGCAGAAATGAGTGAATTTCCTCTTTCATGAGCTTGCTCTGAAAATCTCTGCCAGCAAACAAACTCTGAAGCGCAACTTTTATGTCCTTACTCAATTTAGGCTTTCATGAACTCTCCCTCTGATTCTGAGAATTAACTTCCCTCTATTTTCTCCCACTACCATATAAAAATGCACATAATGCAATATTAAATTCACAGGGGTAATTAATGAGGAAGTTCTTGCTGACGCTTAGCTCAAAAGGAGCAAAATCTAGTTTGTTAGCTTTCTACAAGATCTCATGAGTTTATTATTCCCTTCTGATCCATGGCTAGAAGTCTGATTAATTAAGAGTAAGTTTAGAAAAAAGAAAAAAACAAATTTTAACTGCATTCACATTTTGCAGATACACTGAAATCAAGCAAATGCAAGCAGGCAACGTAGATCCCACTTTGAAAATTAATGACATTAAAGAGGATTTCAAACTAAAAGTTTTTCACCCGTGAAAGTTATGGTTTGATAGACATGTCACGAAGAATTAGTCCAAACACATAAACAAATTCCATGGCATGCAATGTGGCAGGCTAACTGCTGAGGACAGAAGTTATACTCCAGTTTTCAAGGCACACCTGCACATTTGTAATATGAGGCAGCCAAGCAGTCCCACAAACCAATGAGACTACTCATCTACACGCAGGCACTTTGCCGAATAGATTCATCAATAGATTCATAGTCTGTTTGCAAACCAACCTTCCATCAGCAATCCCATCGTGCTGGGACAAGTGCTGTGTCCACAGCTAGCTTATATGGGCTTGGATAACAGTAAAATGAAGCCTAAAATCTGCTCATTGCAATTGCATGGCATGTTTAGTGGATGACTGTTTTCATCCCTCAGCACTACAGGTAAAGTTTACAAGGCAGAGGAGTATTTCACAGACGTTAGGTTCCCTATTTCACTGTTGTCCTTTTAAAGTTATTATCATTCCCCTCTTTCTCATACAGCTGACTCTGCTATCTACCCCATGTCTGCTCTGCTTGTAAGTGGATACTTACACATAAAGTGGCCAGTGTGTAACAGTTTTTCTGCTAACACAAGTGGTGAAGAAATCCCACTTACTTCCACTCTTAAGCAGATGTTGCTCCTCTTCCTTCAGCCTGTTCTGCATAAGACGCAGCATGTTTGCTGCTTCCTGTAAGAGATGAAAACAACTGAATTGGAAAAGATGCCACATTACCCAGTCAAGTAACTAACTGAATGGTCCTACGACAACAGTTAAGGGCACTCACAGATAGAACGAGAATAGAAAATATCAGCATTGAAAATATTTTACAAAAAAAAGGTCTTAATTGAAACACGGGAGCTTCTACTTACTTTGCCCATGAGGGTCAGGATATAAAACGTGTACCCAGGTAAAACAGTGCACTGAAAATCAACCATATATTCCCAATGGCTGAAACATCACTTACCACATTGAAAATTAGTTCTGTTGTCTTCATCCTACAGAAGATTACTGCTGTTATAGAATGAAACGGGCTTTCTTGGAATCATAGAATCATAGAATTGTTAAGGTTGGAAAAGACCTCTGAGATCATTTAGTCCAACCATCAACCCCTCCCCTCCTCCCCACCCCCCCCAAAACAAAACAAAACCACCACAACAAANCGAGTACAGGGGCACGATCACTTCCCTGCTCCTGCTGGCCACACTATTTCTGATACAAGCCAGGATGCCGTTGGCCTTCTTGGCCACCTGGGCACACTGCTGGCTCATATTCAGCCAGCCGTCAACCAGCACCCCCAGGTCCTTTTCTGCCAGGCAGCTCTCCAGCCACTCTTCCCCAAGCCTGTAGCGTTGCCTGGGGTTGTTGTGACCTGAGGTTGTTGTTGACCTGGGGTTGTTGTGTCTTTTTCTTTTCTTGGAAAGCAGTCTTTGGTAGTTGTTTTCAACCAATAGTCCATTAAACACCAGAATTGGTTTGTGAAATGACTGCAGCTTCAAAATACACAAACCAAACCAGAATAAATTCACATATTTCCATGCATGCAAGCAAAATGGGAGCAAAAAGCCCTATCAATAAGTTGGAGAAGTATAGCCATATACTATACTATACTACAATATTTGTGTGCAAAGGAGATCCATGACAGTAAGACTGCATAAGGTGGTTTGTTGGTTTTCTTTTTTGAATATAGCAGGTTGTTAGATAAAAATATGCTGAGAAACACTATTATAATGACAGTATGATACAGGTATGACAAATGCAGTTAAGAGAAAATGGAAAAATGTAGTTAGAACAGTGGTTGCTGTGCTGAGGAAGAGAAGCAAATCACAAGTCTCAACCCATTCCAACGAAGGTCAATGGTAAAAGAAAGTGTTACAAGAAGGCCCACAAGGACTTAAAAAATGTAAGTCTTGCACAGTCAACCAAGTAAGAAATATGACAGCCCAGAAGGGAAGAAGTAGGCTGATCGTAGCAGCGCAGTGGCAGTTGAGACAGACATTCTCATTCCAGCATAACAGATTAGTAAGAAAACACGGCTGGCTTTGTAGACAGTAACTGATGAGCGTAATTTTCATCTTCTAGGATGCATGCACTTGCAGAACATCACAGACCAGGTAGTCTAAAAGGACTATTTGATTGCTGAACACCACAAAGGACTTGTAGGAGGTGTTTCACTGAGTTCATGAAGTTCTCCATCCAGTTGGGACTAAAATCTAGCAAAGATACCACGAGACTGCATTTTAAGAACTAAGATTCACTATTCCAATAGCAGCACCAGACAGAAAAATATATTTTTAATGACATCTAGTTTAAATTTGCGTAATGTTAATGGTGAATAGCAAACTAAACATGATAAAGTAGGTATGATATGAATGCATACAATCAGATTCAGATAGAACCTACAATACTATACAGGTGGCAAACAACTGATGGAAGGATTTAGCCACAAATTTTGCTAATTTTAGTCTCTTCAATTCCATTCCATTCAAGCAAGACAAGTAGATGGGAGAGCTAATTAACTGTGGATTGAACTAAGATTTTTCTGAGTTTTTGATTTTTCTATGCAAAATAATTAAAAACACAAGTTGGTTTGACATGGTCAAATCTGCACATTTACAGTGCATTTGTGGAAAGGAAACATGGACTCAGCTGGAGTATCCATGGGACAAAGGGAAGAAAGTAAGAAGAGCATCTGAAAATGGTTGAATGGTGGGCAAACTTTTTACATTTTCAGGTGGAAATGGGCATCCATACGTATGGCAATAGTGTGCTAGCTGAGAAAGGAAAATCTCCTCCCACCAACCCCTCAACAGCAGCAAACCACCAAGTCCCACTCAGCACACACAAGGAAGTGGCTGGAAACAGCAGCCTGGGGACTGGACGGCATGATGCATCACAACTTGGCATAAATATTTCTGTCTTGGGAGTTGAAATTCACACTGAAAAAGCTTGCAGAGAGAATACTTACAGGTGGTAAGGGGAACTGATGTAAATCACCTGTATCTGGTGAGAAACCCAGGGCAGTGCCTCTCTCGGGGCCACAGAGGGAATAAACTTTGATCCAAAAATCTGCTTTGGACAACTATGCAAAGTGTCTGCTGTACAAACTCTCCAGTAATAACAGAGACAATGGCCCCACAGAAGCTAATGATTGCTTGGGATTGTAGAAATAACACTGCAAAACATATAGTAAATAACATAAATTACTGAAATAACACAGCAGGCATGACAGCTTCCAGGGCTATAAAGCAGAAAGGTCATGATGCAAAATCATTCTGAATGAGACACTCCAGCAGCAACTTGCAACAATATAAACTACTGAAATCTCTGAAGTGATGGATATATATTCTGCACGGAGAAGCTAATTCCATCTGCAAAAACAAAGAAGGAAAAGGAACAAGCATATTTTTATAACTTGTTTCATGTAGATTCAGAACATTTTAAATACCCTATTTAGGAAACTGCGCTTCTTTATTAATTCCTTCTGTAAGGAACAAATGCCCAGTGAAGACAGAAGAGTGTGAGTAAAGATTAAAGGAAAGGGAAGATGCAAGGATGCGGTGGATGGTGCAGTTATGGTAAGTGGGCCAATAAAGGTTACCTGCCTCCTCTTGACCCATGCTGCTGACCACGATACAAGTGACCTCTGTACAGCAGCAATGCATCTGCACACTGCCTGCAAACCTGCCCAGCTCAGTCCCACTGAGAAGGGTAACGACTGCAGTGATTACCATTTTCCATCCCTCTCAGTGTTAGCAAAGCCTTTTTAAAGACTGATGAAAGTCAAAATGAATGTAGACACGAGGCAAAATTTTCAGAGGTTTCTAGCTAGCAGCATTTCCTTTGCTCTCTGTAGCACATGCCCATGCCAAGACCTCCCTCTGCAACAGTGAGTCCCAACATTTTCTGACGGACCCTCACAGTTGCTATCTTCTTCCCCTACATCTTCCTCCCTATCTGGTTTCTCTCAGTCAGTGGTAAGATTTAAACGTAATCAGCAATTTAAACAAATCTTGCCTCTTCCCCAGCAAACATTTACAATACAGCCTCCCCATTACTATATCTTTGGAACAAATGGAGTGAGGGATCAGTCAGTCACCTGAATCTCAACCCCACAGGCTGATGCAGCCTATAGAGTGCATATGGCAAAGAAAATCTACTGGGAGGAAAAAAAGAAAGGACATTTCCCAAATGCCATGGGGATAAATTCATAAACCCAGAAAATATTTTTAAAATGTTCATGGATCAGTGAAATACTGGGTACAGATATAATTATTGTCTAATACTGTAATTCCAGGCACAAATTAAGGCAGTGGAAGCTGGTAATCCAAATCCAGTCAAATAAGTAGCCACCCTCCCCTGTACCCTGGGCCACTTGCTCCTTCCCTTTCATCACCCTACTGTCTCTGGTGCAAGCATTTGTGCAGTGACGCAACAGAAACCTCGTGAAAACTAATCCACCAAAATAAAATTAATCCAGACAAATTCTCCACTGCAGTTCAGCATGTGACTATGCAAATTCTTGACTGGTACAATGGAGGACAGGGCGTTGCAGCTGTGGGAAAAACAGCAGGGGTAAAAGATGGTGTACTGCTTCTTTCAGTATCAGTGCTGGTTTGTGGATGTAAATACAAGAGAAATTAAGTCTATGAAAATAGTTTAACCATATAATGAGCCACTTCTCCCTCTAGCTTTTTGTGCTGTTGCCAGCAGGTCAGCTGACCTACCAAGCCAGCCCAGAGCTAACTGTCAGGAAAAACATTGATTTTCTACTGGTTTAGGTTTCCAAGTAGCTCGATGCACGGTCAGTCAAATGCTGCTGTCAGCCCCAAGAGAGCTGCCAAGACTGTACAACATCGTCCCTTTCAACAGCAGGCCATCACTGCATCAGTTTAGCTGTGCTTGCCAGACTATCCCCTGCAAAAGCTTATCAAAAACTGCAGCAACAAAAACAGCTTCAAAAGGGCAGCCTCAAACCAGTTGGAACCAGGACAGCATCAGTTAAGTGCTGTTTACAGTCCTTAACAAGTAAGATCTTCAAAGGAAGGGGCAGAAGCAATGGCAGATCATATTATCTAGAAAGTCAACAAAATTTGTCACATTATTTTTTGAAGTTACATACTCAAGAGAATCACAGAGAAATCTTAGATCTGTTAAATTAGTGAAAGAATTACAACAGCTTCATTGGTTTAAGATTTTGGGTTTAAAAACAATGACAACTTTTAAACAGCTGAGTCAGTGGCAGCTTCAGCTTCTCTTTCTCCCTGCTGCTTTTAATTACTGCAATCATCAGGCTGCATTTTTTGGCCAGACCACTTCCACCTTCACTGCAGACACCACTCCCCACACTTCACATCTCTTAACAGATGTGATTTATATCAGCTCAGGGAAAACAAGACCATGCTAATCAGAGATGTTTTTCTCTTTTAGGCTGTCCATTTCTGCGTGACCCAGGGCTTCTGAAATGTGACAAAAGAGAAAAGCTAAGGGTGTGACAACCATAATGCCATAGGTGCTCTTTCAACACATAATGTCATACAATGGACTTTAATAGACTAGCACTCCACACAGGACAACAGTCAGGTTTTCTGCACAGAGTGGCAGAGTAACAGCTCCATGAAACAAGACACCATGGCCTTGACTTTGTGAAGCACCTGCAGGGAACAGTCTGGGCACCTTGGGATGCTGTATGAGTGGGAGCCAACATCTAAGCACCCTGTTCAGTCTCTCCAGTAAAAAAACAAGACTGAAATGCTTCAGGCAAACACTGCACGTATCTCACACTACAAGCCAACTTTACCCAAATTAAGTGGCAGCATACTCCGTGGAACCACAGTGTCAAACTAACACAATTAAAGTGCCAATTAACACAAAATCAGAGCCAGCCTGCCCCATCAGAGGGGGCTCTCAGGCCTTTTAGGACACCAGAGATTATTAAGGCTGAAAATCCTGCTTTAGAGGCAGACAGATCTCTGCCGAGATGGAACTTTTACTCCTCTGTCTCATATATTATGCAGCCTTTCCTAGGTGTAAATCTGCCCTTTAGTAAGTAATCAAATCAATCACTTTGCAAACTCAGAGCAGCCAGCATAGCGAAATGGGCAGCAAGGCAGGACTTTGTTGCTGACGCTTAGACCGGCAAAACAACCTCAGCTCCAAGGAACCTTCAGAAGTCCCCAGCACAACCTCCTGCTCCAAGCAGGATCAGCCACGGGATCAGACCACAGTACTCACGGCTTGAGCTAGCTGAGTCTTAAAAACCTCCAAGGAGAGAGATTGATCAACCTGTCTGGGCAACCTGTTCTGATACCTGAGCATCCAAACAGTGAAAAAGTTTCCTTATGTCATCAAGTCAGAACTATTTTTCATTGCTAGTAACTTGTCCATGTCTTTTATCGTATAAGTGTTCAGTTCACCTTAGTCACTAGTTATGTCACCAGCTTTCCATAGCAGGCACCTCATGTTGTGACAGAGAAACAAATGGTCTATATACAGTCAATAATAACCGGAAATAAAGAATCTTTTTGTTGACATACTAGGACAAGCAAAGGCTTTTAAAACAAATAAATTTCACTTATGTTTACAAAGTGTGCCCAATTCAGCAAGAATGTTACCTGTCTTCTACAGCACACTGTATGCACTAAAGACAAATATAGATTTTTTTGTAGAATGGAGTTTGAGCACAATACAGATATTCTATATCTCAATCTACTTTAAGGGCAAAGCAGATGGCTTTCCATCTCATATCTGACTATGAAAGTCTTTGGAAAACAGCAATAAAACAAAACACACGTCTGTTTGGCAGAACATTTTAATATAATCTAACCTATTGCTCTACAGACAAGTAAAACGTCAACTGAGAGTTCCTAGAGCAGCGTGAATGGGAGCTGGATTTGGAAGTCTTTTTAGAGAAAGCTGTACAAAAGCAGAGCCTGAGAAATGCTTTTTCATTTATTGGCTTTTTATTTAATATGCATTATAATTTCTTGAAGAGAAGGATTATTAAACAGCATGCAATTACAACTACATGCAAACTACACACAGCTATGTGCATGGTCTGGGTAGCGGAGATTGGTTGGGGGTTTTTTTGTTTTTAAAACAGAGGCCAGTATATGCCACTATGGAGAATATCCTCCAGCAGCAGACCCACAGACAACTAGCTCTGCCACTGATCCAGTGTTTGCCTTAGGGCGAGTGATCCAGGATTTAAACAGACCACATGATTTCTTGATTCCCAGCCCTTTATGATATATCTAATACTGTTGAGTATTGTTTTAAGCAATAAAATCAAGCTGCTGAAATCGTAACATTGAAGACAACTCTATGCTCCTGCAGATTGCAAAGCAGCCAGTCTAAAAAGGCTCAAAAACAGAAAGAACAAAAATGATGCAGTATTTGGTAATTTAAAATATCTCCTATTTTAAAGTTAACCTCAAAGTTTTGTTGGGAAAGTTGTGGAGAAAACACTAGCCAGATTTTGAATACAAAGAATCTGTGCCCTGGAGCCAGCTGGCAGACAAAAGGTTACCACTAAGTAGAAAGAAAAGGAAAAGAAATGGGAAAAATAGGAAGGGGATAAGTATGAAAGAACAACAAGACAATAACTGAAGCTTGCTGACTTTTTTTTTGTTCAGTTGCTAAAATTTCAATTTTTGCTTAAGTTATTTCTCTGTTCTCAGACATGCTCCCAATCCCAAAATCTTTCTAGACATCTCTCTCTGTGTAACCTTTTCATCTTAGTAAGGGAAAACATGTTTCCTTCTGGTCCTCCCCCTCACACCCGCCCCCAGTGATTTGCTAGAGAATAGTGGTAATCCTACTGCTCTGTACTATACTTAAAGCGAGGCAGTTTGATGATGGATTGAACCGCCTCATCTTCACCTTGCCTATTAATCTCAGCAGCTGTTTCTTGCTTTGTTGTAGAACAAAGCAGCTGAGATTAGCTCTTGCTACATGCACACAATGGGATTTGTTTTTCATAATGGAGTGTTGCCACTCATTCAGCAGGGGTGAGATACAAGGATGAGGAGAAATTGTGCAGTGCCTGAACAGAGAATGTGACAGTATTCTTAATAAGAGGATGCCTGCTAGGTTCAACAGAAAGGTAAGTGAACATAACATTGAGGTTGCACAAAAGTTCATGACAGCATGGGGTGCCAACCCACCCGGAGCTGTTCTTTAAGAATTGAAGATGATGCTTTGTATCATGCCTACTGTTAAATACCTCACCCTAAATTCATGTCCAGTATTCTGATTTGAATTGGAATGTGGCTATAGTCATGCTTGATTAAAAGTGACTGCAATGTTACAGTTTTTTCTACCTTTTTATTCTGTTGAGGAATGAAGACTATGGGAGAGAGATGAGACCCATCTGAAGAAGTGGGGCAGAAGAATTTTTACCGACAGGCTTGCTAACTTATGAGGAGAGCTTCAAATTAGGTCTGTCAGGGAATGATGATGATGACAGCACAACAAGAAGTGGGGGCACAGTGAACAGTGAAGGGGAGGCTCTGGTGTGTTCCTTGTGAAGGCACCACAAGTGGGAGCCCATCTCAACTGCTCGTGCACAAGTACACGCATCACAGGAAACAAAATAGGAGGAATTAGAAGGTGCATAGCTTTGATCCCAGCAGGATTACAGAAATATGGTGAGACAGTTTCCATGTTTGGAGGGTTGCACTAGATGGATATAGGCACTCTAGAAAGAACAGGCTGGGAGGTGAGGAGGAGGGGCTGCTCTCTCTGCAAAGGAGCAGCCTGAATGTGCTGAACATTGCCTTATGATAGGCAATGAGCCCTTTGAGAGTTTATGATTAAGGATCAGAGGACAAACTGCTGACCTATAAAACAACACAGATCATGCCGCATAAACTAATATTCATTTTAACCTTGAACTTTTAAATGCTTATTGTTAGCAGATCACCTCACTTCAGTAAAAAAAAACAACCAAAAATCACAGCTGGCAGTATTACCAGAGGGGTCCTCTGGTTTTCCACCTCTTGTTTATAGTCATTCCACTGGCACTTTCATTTTCCTGCAAAAGTTACCAAAACTGAAAATTAAAAAATTCTTTTCCATATCATACAATGTTGCACTCGGCAAATAGTGTAGAACCACAGTGAAGCTGGCTTACAGCTGCTTTCATGTGCTGAAACAGTCATTGTCTCTCATCATTAATAGCAATTTTACAGTAATAATTTCTATTAAAACACATATAAAGCATACTTGAAAGTATCATATACACTTAAGTGATACCCACTAGAAATTCACCAAGTGTTATCATAATACTGGCACCACCAGTGTTGGTGGAAGGGGATGGGGATTAATTTCTGCTGTAGTGTCATTATTTCAAATTATTAATTTGATTCATTGTCTTTCTTCAGAGAAAGTTTTTTATCCTGAAACTCTTCTTCTGTGCCAGCTAGCCGTTACCTGTCATTGACGTATCTATCTACAACCAAGTTCTGTTGAAAACCTGCAAATCTTATGATACTTTATAACATGAGTCCATCTTTCTTGGTTATTCTTTTCCCATGTTAAATCCTGCTAACCTTGCATTTGCTGCTTCTTGTGGGAGAAGCGTTCACTGAGACTACTGTAACAGATACAGTAAAAGTACTTCAATAAACGGGGCAGAAGAATATCAGTTATTCAAGCCAACAGAATAGCATTTATCCAAGTNAGTTAATCAAGCCAACAGAATACCATTTATCCAAGTGAAACACCAAGTCCAACTTAGTAGGCTTAGTTGAAGGACACCAGACAGCATTCATGTTGGTCACTTCACAGTACACAGGCACCACAGGGCATAGCATCCTCTCTCAATAAATTCTGACACACAAACTTCAGTGATCACATTTATCAAAATAAACAATTTATATCTATTTGATCACTACTGAAGTGCAATTTCATCAACAGAAGTCACAAAAATATCTCAAAAGTTTCTTGAAAGGTTTATCTTTTCAAGGAAATACATTAATTAACTGAACTTCATTCATGCTATTATGAAAACTAGGAAAAAAGCTAAAATGTTCTCTAATGTAAATTAAATGTATCATAAAGGAAAGCTATCACAGTAAAAAAATTTAGCATGGGCTCTTATGATGACTTTGTCTGGAGGAAAAGCCTTTAGGAAGGTAAACTGCCATCAGGGATCTGTGGGAAAGAGCAACAAGGAACAGGGTACCCAGCTGAGCCTTTGCATGGGGTCATGTGGGTAGCAGAAGGCTGAGACAGGAAAAGATGCAATTTATGGCCTAGGATACCTACAATGATACTATTCTAACACAGCAGCTCTTCATGATACATGAAGCCAGACAGTGAAGTGTATTCAAAAAAATGCACTTCAACAGGATGCAACACAATCTACAGCACGTATTTTAAAATTAGATTGGTTTAACGTTTCTCACATACACTTCTTCCTAAAGCTTTCATAATTACTTCACATGTTCTGACTTCAGTACGTCCAGCTCAAACACTGCAATAACCACTTTTTGCAGAACAGATAAACTGGAGTTGGAAGTGAACAGCACACTTCATAACCTGAAGTTGAGAGGTAACATCTGGAGACTTAAGGTAGATCAGTTACTGCTGCTCTTGAATCAGCAGACTGTGCATGAAGGTCTCACCTAGACATTAATACCTTCCCTTTGAGAATTCAAAAGGAAGGGACTAAACAGAAAGAGCAAATTAGCTCAGGGGGACGAATTCCAACTAGGGTATCATATTCATACTTTGTATGAACTCTCTTTGCTTCTCTCTACAGCTCTTCCCTCTTATCGACATAAAGTAAATAAATAATGCTTTCAGTGGCACGTTTCTTGAGCAACCTTTGATGCAATATAAAAAGCTTTCTGCCCAGGTTACTCCACTTTTTTATGTGCCTACACATTACACGTTTTCCATTAGAATGATCAAACAGTGAACACCTTGCCCAAAGAGGCCATGCAGTCTCTGTCCTTCAAGGCTTTTAAGGCTGGACTGGATAAAGTCTTGAGCAAAGTGGTCTGATGCCATAGCTGACCTTGCTTTGAACAGAATTAATCTGTGAATCAGGGACCAAGAAAGCAGGTTTAAAAGTTATTTAACTATTTTAACTGGTTTTCTATTAAAACAAACAAAACCAACCAA